>VXBO01014695.1:149733-170319 GCA_013400135.1 Rhinoptilus africanus
AAGGGGTGGTATTTGGCCCAGAAAGACTAAACACATTGTTCAAATTCATGGTGCAAATCAGTGACAGAAATAAGAATAACTCTCAGCTCTCTGAGTCTTTCACCACTGGACCACTGAGAGTTAAAGATTGAGATGTGACCCACAGCTAACTGCAAGGCAAATAAAAGGAAGCTGTTGTGGGTTTGTGACAGACTCCATCACTGTGGCTATAAATAGAGTAGCACCCTCAAAACAGAATTATATTGTTGACACAGCAGTTACAAAGTTAAGCAGTAATTCCTGTAAGTAATTTTAAGTTTCACAAAAGCTAACTAGATTTAAACATCCAAAAAATGCCTATGGGTACTGTGGCCCATTTTGAGAACTATTTACTGAGCAACCACATCCATGAGATGCTGTGCTCTTAAATATAAATACACGACTTCCCAAGTCCTTTCAAATCTAAACAACTAAAAAGATAAGGAGAGAGAAACAATGTGGTCTCCTGGCCCAGTTCGCATCCTGAAGGCTTAACTACAGAAGTGTGGGAATAAATAAAGCTCCTAAGCCCAAAGCTCTCCCCATGCCTCCCCTCCTTTCAAAAAGCCAAGCAGCACCACAAGGTGCAAAGACTTCTTAACTAAATTAACCAAGAAAGCTCTAATCTAATGGCTACAGCAGTTGCCTGGCTTGAGCTCCCTGTTCTTGGCCGGGACGCTGGCCTGGGCTTTTATTTCTGCTTTTCATTCTAGCTCCTAAATCTTGTCACTTGGTGCAACAATTGCATTCTTTCCTTTCTACCTTTTCTATCATTAATTATTTGCATGAGTGACTGCGAACTCTCCTGCAACTCAGTCTTTTCAAGAAAGGCATACAGGACATGCAAAGACAACAGTAATGAATCAACATAATTTCCAGTATTTTTGGTGAACTGATACATAGCACTCCTCCTCTCCCAACTTGAAGTGTTTTATTTTGGCTGCTCTGTGACCTTATGGGACATTTTGAATGTCAATTGCAATCAAACTTGCCCAAATCCCCCTTAAGCTCCAAAGAAAAGCCAGAGAAGTAGGAACTGAGGCAAAGCTCTGTTCTACTTCCAAAGACAGAGTACAAAGTGATTGCAGAGAGGGTATAAAACAGTACTCACTTTCTAAATGAGCATAAAAAAGGCTGAGCAAAGAGAATCAGGTCTCTCAGGATTTTTTTGTAATACCATCAGCTGCTGTTAATACCTGCTCAAAACTGCTCTGGAGATTAACACCAAAAAAAAAAAACCAACCCCCAAACAAAAGAAAAAGCAAAATCAAAACCCCAGAAAACCCCACAAACAAGCATTTTAAGCCATTCCATGAATAATAAATGCAAAACAGGACAAAGTAAGGGCTGCCAGACTAGAACTCTAAAAAGTGTATATATACACTGTACTGCTTCCAGCCACATCCTCATTATTATTTCTGTAAGAGATTTTTTTACCTTAGTGAGGATGACGTTCCTCCTTTCCCAACCCCAACCTGAAGAAAAGAGGAAGGAAACTGAGGCAATGACAGACTATTAGACTTAATATTCTAATCCACTGCACTAGAAATGGGAGATTCTAGATAGGATGCCAAAACTTAATCTGCCCGAACTATATGCAGAACTTCTAAGAAGATTAAAATATTTCATGACTTTTCCTTTAATAGAGCCTCATGTTCCTACACAGCCATTTAGACTCTGCTTATTTTCTACTTCCGATTAGATAAATTATGATTGTGGTAAATTGATACACATACACACCGTATCTAAAATGATGGCATAGATCATCAACCCCTGTGTATGACTGATGATGTGAAATGCTTTATTATCAAAAAAGGTGTTAGAACTATAACATATATATTTTTGAACATTTGCAAAAAGAGTTATTCAACATGCCATCCCAAGTTGTTTCAGAATAAATGTGATCTTGTTCCACTCCACACAAAGCGAGAAGGTATTCAGGATTGACAACTGCAGCCATGAAGCCTGTCCCTCTCTAAATGACTGCACCAGTTGTCTTTCCTTCTTTCTGGGGCGACTGCTGCATTCCACTGTCTGAGCGGTTCAACTCAGTGAATGCTTTTAACTTTATTCTCTAACCATAAAATACAGAAGCCTGCTTATGTCTTTTACTGAAAGGTGAGTCTCACTGACTCAGATTTGAAGCTTTAAATAGAATATCACGTATTATGAGACTTGCAAAACTTTGTTACAATTAGCTAAACTGAGAAGTAGTATCGGAAGAAATCAGCTTTGGTTTTACTTCCATATCGAGAAAACAAACTGGACCATATTGTCTCAGATCCTTCCATTCAGACCTTTTTAATTCTCATACCACTTGAATTAAGACTCTCAAAGGCTTTGAAAGCACATTCCTATTTTTTGCTCATATGTAGAAATTTCTTGTTCAAAAGCATACATTTTAGAAACAGAAACAGCTATTCCTGGGAGTCCAAAATCCACCAGAGGGGAAAGCAAGGGAACGAGGGAACCTGGGTGACCTGTATAGGTACAATCACACAAGTGGCACCATATTAGAAGCAGGTTTGCAACTCGTGCAGACTTCTGCAAGAGCTGGAAGTGCTTACAGAGCCTCAAGTCTCACTGAATGAAAACAGAAGTCAGTCTCCAAACTCAGCAGACACCCAGCCTATTTCCCTTACATACCAACCTAATTGTGTTTAAAGCTCTAGTTTTAAAGGAAGTATAATGCCCACAGCTAGGAAAATAGAGAAAGAACAGCCTCACTCAAGTCTCCTTTGTCACATTTTTGGCCCTTATCCTTGGTCCATTGATCTACCTTTCTCATTCCTTCCAAATGCCTTCTATATCACCTGGCTTCATATGGACACAGATGTTTTCCTCTGCAGTTTTGATTCTTTTCATTCTCTACAATTCATATAAATTACAAAAATGTACGCAAAATATGTTCTTTGTACCAACTCTCATGCTGCTTATTGGGAAAATATTTGAACACATCAAACACATTTTAAAAGTACACTTTTTCTGTAATCTTCTAAGAGAACCACTGGAACTAATCTTCTCCCAAAGAAGAGAATAATGTCTGTGTGAGATTACTTCAGGCTCCACAAATATCAAAGAGAATAAACCAGGAAGTGAAACAGATACAGTATTTGTAATTCCATTATTGAGAGGCACAGAGAGGAAAGATTTAAATAATTTATTTTTCTTTTCACAGTGGAAAAAAATAAGCATGGCAACAAAGCCCGATTTAAGCTATCCTGGAAAATACCAGGACCATGTAGTAAAGTACACTTACAGCCATGAAATGATACTGGAGTCACTTTTATGTCTCTAAAAGCAATTAGCTCTCTAAAAGCATTAGCTCTTACCATGTTAAACGACCTATTAGTTAGGCCTATAACCCTTTCAGTTGCAAATATTAAGGCCTTCAGCACAATTCGGTACTTTTGTTTATGCTTGAAGGAAATTGGCACACATTCACGGGCTATTTATTACAATATAATCCTTACATTCAGAATAAATTGCAAATGAATTTGCATGAGCATTCTCAAACAGCAAGCAAGGAAATCCGTGCAGCAGTGTAAAGGCATTTTTCTAAGGAAACTGTTTTCTTTGTCCAAACAAACCACAGACAAAGACCCAGTAAAACAAAGTAAATGAAGGTGCTCTAACAGAAGCTGGACGAGAGGAGGAGGAAGCAGAAAGGGATAAGGAGAGCAGCATGGACAAGGTGGACCAGCACCCAAGTATACTGAGGGATACAAGTCTGTTCAGAAGCAAAATGTCACAGAGGATGCTTTTAAGACGCATCTTTAAAGGCAAGGGGACAGGAGAAAGGGAGGCCTCAAGGACACTGCAAGGGATGGACCATCTGGGTTTAGTTCAAGCTCTGCATGTGGAAGGAGGTGTTTGCAACCACCTGCAACAGTGGGATTTCTAACACAACAACGCTGCATATGTCTCCGCACATGAGGCAAACCTGCTTTGAGGAACTCCTCTAGTAGGAGCCAGGCAGAGCGTGCCAGGGCAGAGGCGGTGGATAATGAGGGTCTGCCATGATCCAGCTGTTTCCTTCACACCTCCTTCCCACAGATCCACTACACAGACAAGGCAGCAGCAAAGTCCATTGTCACCTCAGCAAAAAGGACAGATATTGAAAAGGGCAACCAGTCGCCATTCTTACTTTTTATCTCTGAGGGCAAATGCTAAAGGCACGAGCCTTTGCAATGTCTCTTTTCCTATCAAATTCCTCCTTCTAAGCAAATATTCCTGGGAAATACCTGATCCTGGGGTGTAACAACTGAACTGTCTGCAGCCCTCTCTGCCACCTACACAAACAAGCACTTCCATAGCCTTGGTGACCCAGTAGGAGCCCACTACATAAAAAAAAAAAAAAAACCATTAATAAATTCCCTCCCCCCACTTATTTCTGGTAGTTTTAAATGTGTCAGTAGACAACAAAGCAAGCAGGAAGCAACTCAGCAGCATGGATTCTCTCCTTCCCTTTCCCGTTTCACTACCACTTGTTTTCTGATCATCAGAAGAGATATAAAAACATGTGGTTTTTTTCAACCACGCTCTCTGCAAAGATTTACTGGTTCTTGTATGCATAAATACCTCCCTTCACTTACAAATTAAATATACAGATTTACAGCAACTAATTTGAATATATAGATGCATTCATGTGCAAGTTTGGAAAATAGTGGTAGCCCTGACATAAACGCTTGGTCTGTAATTTCAGCGTTCCAGCTGCTCCGTTGTTTCACCACCACAGCTTAGAAAAAAGCTTCCACACGCAGCAGAAGTGCCCTATAATCCAAGATGGAGGTGACACCGAGGAAGGAATAACTGCTGATGTATCAGGTTCTAGAGAAGTGATGGGGAGGGGAAAACAGATTACCCACAGTAATTAATCTGTTCTCACAGTCTGGGTCTCCCTTAATAGCATACCACCCATCACTAAATGCCTACTGTAGCTTTCACTACTGTGGTACCTGCCCACCAGATCTGAGCATCAGCACTTGAATCCAAAAAAACAACTTCACAGGAAGGATTTAAAAGAGGTTTTGTTTTGTTCCAGGAGAGGGGAAAAACAAAGAGAACACAATACAAACAATGAAAAACAAACCTTAAAAACCATCTCATATGTATTGTATTATTAGTTGATCACAATTTTACCCATGCAATCCTTGTTTCTCATTTCCACTGACAGCATTACACTTTTTTGTTCTTTACTCTTAGATCCAATTCTTTTTTGGCATAAGCAGTCTCCTTTCCATGTGTGCACATGGACAGCAAGTTCATCAAAATTTAACACAGTCTTGGAAGACTGTCATTGTATTTTAAGGTGGCA
The DNA here is from genome assembly GCA_013400135.1 of Rhinoptilus africanus. NCBI lineage: Eukaryota > Metazoa > Chordata > Aves > Charadriiformes > Glareolidae > Rhinoptilus > Rhinoptilus africanus. The sequence goes on from VXBO01014695.1 coordinate 155,069, forward strand.
AGAGGAAATGTTCAAGACTGGTCAGAAAGGGAAGGCTGACAGTCACTGCCTGCTCTGCAGCTGAAAAAAAATGTGCTGCTAGAAAAATGAGGAAAAAAAAAAATCTTTCCAGAATTATGGAAACAGAAGACCAAAAGAGTTCTTACCAACTTTAGTTTGAATTACACTTATCCGAAAAAGGTTGCAGGCAGGGACTGTGAGAATTCTGGGATTTAAATGTTTAATATGAGTAGTAATTTTTAAAAAAATGATATTTTTTTAGATTTATAAATCATTTAGATGATAATTCTTAATAGAAAGTACTCAGGAAAATCCTTCATTTTCCTTCCTAACCAACACTCCTTTCTTTTCCAGCATCTTACAAACACGAGAGATACCAGTTTTGAAATCAAAGTAAAGGTGCCACCTATGGTTTTTCAGCTCATAATGTTCTCCATGATTGTTGCTCTAAAAGGTATCAGCCTATTTTGGAAGAAGTCAATCAGTTATATAAAGCAACATCCATCTGTCTATTTTAAATTATTGCATCACTAATATTAGCCATAACCCTTACCCTGCCTTCCCAAACAAAACCCTTCACTAGAGAGTTAACCACCAGCAAAAAATGCAAGTAAAAAATAACATTGTACTCTTTAACTTTCCCTGTGTATCTAGAGGTTACATCCCTGACTTCAACTTTAGACACATTCTTTTGTATAAATAGGGTAAAAATAGTACATACACATAACACTAAGTAGCTATGATTACAGATCCCAGTAATAACCAAGAACAAGGTAATACAATGCTTCACATATAACACATTAAAATACAAAGGCATATTTTCTTTTGCCATATGTACATGCACTGTGTATGGAAGAACAAGAGCAATACTATGCACTCTTGGGTATTACTATCTGTGATTTTTAGTTACAGGTCAAAACTCCTCCCCACGCTAGACATCTGTACTTCCCATGATGAGATGCATCTTCTACAAATGAATACCATATGTTTTTATACAGTATCATATGTACACAGAAAAAAAAAATTGCTGAATGCAATATTAAGTCACATACGAAAACCCTATTTCAATTAATTAAAAAAACCGTTTTAATTAAATTGGAAAGAGTGATCTAAGCCTGCAATTTGGGGTTGAGGGGGGGAGGAAAGAAAGACAGCCTGAACAGGCCTGACCTGGGTGCACAGAGCAGAGATGTTTCTTGACAGAGAAGGGAAGGAGGCGTGAGGCAAACCAGAGCAGAAGCTGCAGGACATCCCACAAGTCCTTCACTCCCAGCTCCTGAGCTGCACTGCCTAACCACTCTGTCCTGTCCCCAGCCATCGTGTCACCTCACCACGCAAAGCAGGACCCTGCTGCCTTTCCAGCTCCCTAAAACACTCTAAAATTGAGGGAGCCAGCACATACCAACAGTGCTGGGGAGGCGATGAAGGAACTGAACATCTCTGGGCCTGATCCAGGTGACAAATGCATCCTTCAAGCCCAGGCAGGGTGACACATTTGAGCCGCTTCCTACAAGAACATCTTAATATTTTCTGCACTAGACATGCACTTTTGCAATCTTAGAAGTTTCTTTGGGCACAAGAAATATTTGATTGTATAAGTAGCCAATTCTATCTCAGAGCATAAAGAATAATTCCCTCACCAAAATAAGGTCCCCGGACAAAACCTTACATTTACAAAAACTGTACAGGTGCTGCCAGGTTACCACAGAAATAGAAACATAGACTTGTCGGCATCAAAAGGATTTGCAACCTACAAGGTAAGTCAACATAGCAATGGCAAGGGAAGTAGAAACTTTATAACAGAGAATTTACAACACACAAAGATGAAAAGGAGACATTCAAAGGAAGACAAATGCCCACGTACCTAAATTATACTATTTTGTGAATTCTCAACTCTCTAAATGCAAAACCGGTGGCATACTTTACAGCTTCCGCCACCTTGTTTTCACCAGAGGTACTCGGATCTCCTTCCTCTTTGAAAGTCAGGAAGGCGCAATCAAGAATGTAAGGATATTTTCATTGACTGTGCCCTACAGGCAACTGACCTCATTTTCACTCTCTTGCTGTTTCACGACATCTCAGAAGTAAATTAATTAGAATGATTTGTACAAGGTCCTCTCAGAAGAAATATGACTTTTTATTACTATGTATATACACTACTGTTCTAAATGACGAGGTAACTCACTGAAGCTGCCTCTTCCACAAGAGTGCTCCAAGAGTGCTCTTTGGATATATATCCTCTAGCTTGGTTCACATGGTCTTCACACCAGTGCAACCTCGAAGCCCCAGGGGGACGCCTCCAAGGGTGACACCTCAAGGCCACCGCACCCTTTACAAGGTAATTTGCAAGAGGCAGACACCACCCTTTGAGCACCTTTCTTGGAGCAGTCTAAATCCACACCCCAAAGCAACCATGTTCCAGACCTTGGGCACCCCATCCTTAACAGCCAGGGCCCTTCAAAGACAGCCCTAGCAGGAAGGCAGACAGCCTGCCGTACACCCAGTGCTATTCAGGGGAAAGGGAATGGTATCACTACTAGGAGAGACTACATGAGAAAATGCCAGCTATCAGGACTGTCAGAAGACTCTGTGATAACTTTGAGCAGAGCCAACTAGATGCAAGGCTGCCCAGTGCAAATCGCCACCCCCTGTGGCCACAGCAGAGAGTAATTCCCTATTTAGTAATGGAAATGGGTCTACATCCATAGAAAAGGCATAAGCATCACCTCAGCACTGCACCCCCAGCCAACACCTAAGTTTTCTTCTGCTGGAGGTCATGATTCGACATCCAAGGTAACACAGTGACCATTTGAGCAGCAAAGCCACCTCCCACAAAAAACCCAGTGCCACTGCTTTTTCCCTTGTATTGCTCATTCAACTCAATATTTCAGAGATATTAATTAGTAGAGGATGTTGTATATTGTAACAAAAAGCTTTTACCTCCCATTCGTCATTTGCAAGTTGAATAAAACTAAGCGAAAGGAAAATAAAACAAATTTTAAGGAAGAGGTTAATATCTACAAAATGACCTGTGTACTCAGACAGAATGAAACCATCAATTCATAGAAATCAAATCCACAGAATTCCAGATCATCTATTCATATATAAGCATATGTAAGGTATGTATTATAGAAGGGAAGGAAAGAAATCCAGAGAGAGAGAGAACTTCAAGTCTTAAAGGAAATCAGAATTGTAGAAAGAAAGTAGGCCAATAAAAGGAGTTTTATAACAAAAATTACTGCCTAGAGCAACACTGCTAGCCAAAAATTTTGTGTTCCTAGCCAGTGAACTGAATTACATCTATAGCCGTGTACAAAATCATACGAGTCAGTATACTTTGTAAAAAAAAAAAAAATTATATATATTTACTGGTACCCTCATGTAAAAAATGTTTGCACTTACAGGCACTAAGATTATCTACAACCTTGCCTATAATGAAGGTTGCAAATAAAAATAAAAGAAAGAGAAACGAAAACAGCTTATGCAGATGTGACCTTGACTCTTCTATTTAATAAGAAGAGTAACTCCTACTAATGATCTGTTCAAGATAATCTATGTGGAGAAATATCCTTTGTCCAACTGAAGCTCTTTTGGATCAAAGTTGAATTACACTTTTTATATGAAATTACTTACATGGGAAGACTTGGAGGGTAAGAAAGAAATAGGGGTTCAAAAATCTCCAGGAGACTAAATAGATCACGGTATGAAAGGCATCAACTTTGTCCTGAATGTGCATCTGTGTCAATACCACACCACAGACAGGGGGAAGAAATAAACAAACCCAAAAGGCAGAGCCGGGCTGAAGGAAAGGTTTCTCAGCCTGGGCTCAAACCCCAATGAACACCGCTGCACAGGTATCCCACAGAAGCATGCTGCTGCTGGGCTACGGCCTGAGCACGCTGCAGTGGAGATGTGCCCGAGAAAGCCACCACTCAGCACAGCCTGGTGATCTGTTCACAGGACAGGGGAAACCTCGCTGCTAAAAGACAGCCAAAAGCCTGGCTCCAGGCTCCTGGGAAATTTTGAGTACAAGGTTAGATTATAATACACAGGTTGAAAGGTCTGAAAAGACAGTCATATAAGGTTGTTTATGCTGAATGCTTTGTCACCCCACCCCATCCCGTCCTGTCCCATCCCATCTCCTGCCCCGCTTCCTGCTGGGATGGCCCCATGCAAAGGTACTGAACAATGCTCTGGCTCCAGCTGCTAACTATCTGGATCTCACTTAGCAGCTCTCTCAAAAGTATACAGCAAAAACTGAATTTGCGCCTAATTTGTATTTCAGAGATTAAATATATACTTATATTTAAAATGAAACTTTTCAAGAGAAATTGTAGCAACCTGTACTGAAACCTGCGTTTAGTGAAACCTGTATCAAATAATTCATCACATGGACAGTGAGTGAAAACAAGTAAGCAAATTTCTTTCCACTCCCTAAGACAGGATGACTACTTTCTTTAACAATCACTTCAAATGCTCAAGCAATACCCAAAAACCAAAACACTGTGACACATCATACAGATTTTAATACCGTACACCTTCATAAACTGTTTTCTGATTTGAAGTACTAAGTGCCAAATACCAGCTTTCACAGCATGAAGCTCAAAGTTTTCCATAAACTTTCATGAGCAGCTCCTACTAGGTGAAAAAAAGATCATGTTTGAGTTTGTTCTTATATGAACCATTCACAGTAAGAAGTTCAAACAAATACAGTCTTTTTCTCAACTTTCATGTCAAAGAACAACAAGTACCACAGTGTAAATATCCTTCTCTCAAAGTGGAAGGCAGATAGAAATTGGATCACTGGACAGATGCTTGGACATTTTAATTGCTACCTAACATTTTAAATGACATATTTGTATAATGTCTTATATATTTAATGTCTTACTCTCTTTTACCCTTAAAAAAGAAAATATTACTGCAATTAAAAGTTAGGTCGTGTTCCCTACAGAAAATCATAAGAGCTATTCTGATTATACTTCTCATTCCTGAAGCTGTTTTGATGCACTACCCTGGGCACTATGAAACCACAGCGATTTTTCTGGTGCAAAGTTCGGAGCAAAGAAAGGTGTGTTTAAACAAGGCACAAATCAGCAACCTTTCAAGAGCTTATCAACCAACGACCAACCATAATTTAGAAGCTGCACTTTAATTTACCTCCTTACAGGTAAATCCTGTGGGAATCCAAGCTGGGCTTTTGTTCCATTTCAGGAGGCAGGCTGCGCTGTGCCACATGCAGACAACGAGGAGAAGGCAGGTTCTCCACAGCTCCGTAAGAGGAGTGCAAGTGCTCCCTGCCACCCAGCACACCTGGATCCCAAGGACCTCTTCTCACATCACAGCCTGCCCTTTGCAGGTAGAGGCCATGCAGGCAACTGGATCACTGAACAGCGTGAGTCAGGACCAAAATGAGCCAGAGATGGAGCTTACGCTAGCTTTAGGGCAGCTGCTAAAGGATAAGCTGTACCTGAACTGACTGAAAAACTGTGAGTACAAAGTTAAGCCATTACATATCTTTTCAGCAAATCTGAAGCAATGGACTTAAATTATATCACAGGAGTCTCTCACTGGATGTGGCCATAGACAGTACTAGGACTCATAAAAATGAGTTATCTTGTCAAATTGCAGTCTCACAATGATTGCATCAAGCTGGCACAGATGCAGGCTGCTGCCAGAAGGTTCTGTCAAGTTCCCCTCTCCTGGGGGTTTCCATCACTCCCCTTGTGCCAGCACCATCACTGATGCAGTCACTTGCTGAGCTAGGTTAAGAAATCAATCTGTCTGATAAAAACACTTGCAAAAAATACTGCTTTCGGTTGGATTTTTTTAAATTCAGCTCAACCTACTTCAGTCAACTTGGAAATGGCAATGCCTGGGCAAGAAAAACATTAGGAAGGTGTAACATGAGAGTGGAAGGAAACTCCAGTTTCAGTGATGTCCCCACTCTTCTCAGACTCCACTTATCTCAGCCTAATATGGCCACGACCTCTACCCACATCAAAACTTCTACTGGTTCAGGATAAGCCTTAGGAAGCACTCTGAGATGAGAAGAAAAATTTTCAGGAAATAGCGTGGCATCTCTCTCTTGTGATAATACTTTCAACAGAACAAGAAGGTATTCCTCAAGTCTACCTGAAATACAGGCGTTTCAGGAGATGACACAAGCCAAGTCATTAGAACAAGTTTAGTAAGACATGAAAGCCCACCCTCTAAATGGGTTGTAACGATAGGGATTACTATTCCCACAATGATATCTCCATTATCAGTGTTCTCTTATCTGATTTTGGCAAAGAGAATCACACAGCGAGGCTCCAGAAGCTACGCTACGGAGCTGTTGGATCCATCATCCTCTGAGCAACTGCTGACAGAGAAAATGGTTTCCACTGACTGGTCTGTGGTACCCATAGCTGTGGTCTCGCGCTGTGACTGGCCAGTGAGTCATGGCTCTGTGTGTGACAGCGCTTATCAGGGTTTTCTTACTGCTCAGTACCCGAGGCTTCTGGTAACTGCTCCAAGCCTCCTGCTTTGTATCTGGGATTGCAAACTCACAACCACAACTATAATCACAGTTACTATATGACTCTTTGGGCCAGTACAAGCCTACAAGAACTTTCTCCTTTATTTGTACGGTTAAAAATTGCACTCTCTTAAACCAGGGGCAAAGCTCCCTGCTACCTCTTGATATAGTATACTCTGGGACCTTGCAGTTTTATTTTATTAAAGGCAGAGAAATTCTGATAGAGGGAATATTTCATCAGTGGCCTTGAGTCCTGCCAACTATTGTTCTGCCAATTACATAGAAATCAGCTAAAAAGAATCAACTGATGACAAATAATAAAAATTAAACAATGTACGTTACTGAGCGCATTATCATTAAACATTGAACAAACAGCCCCCTCACACATCCTCTTAAATATTTTCCTGGGTTTCAAACAGAGAAGAGAAGACAAAATATCTGACTTCCCTAAGCCAGAGTGAAAGTTATCTGGGTGGTTTAGTGACTGGTGGACAGAAAGAAGAGACAGTCAGAGCAGTGGTAAATTGAAGATTTAAATTAAGCAAAACATGTCAACTGTTCTGCTGCAGTTTGGCACTGAGTATGCATGAGAAGATTAATTTATTTGTTGAAGTCAGCATTATTCTTACCTCGTTGCTTTCTCATGTGTGGTGTACCTTCGACTGTATTTCTAAGCATGCTAAAAACATTCACAGTTGCTGCTCCTCAAATACTTCACCCCAAACTCTTTTAAGTCCTCCAACAGTACTAGGGGCACTGCAAAGGACATATGCTAACACATTTGTATTGTTACCTTTTGGTCTAAGAAGCTTCCCTAGGAAAGTAGGGAGTTGTAGAAAGATGGCAGATTAAAATCTCTGAAATTCTCATTAAGGCATTTCTAGGCTAAGAGGACTGGGATGCTGTAGCAGGAAGGGCAGGGAACAGAGTCACAGAACAAGGGGGAATATGTAGCAGCTTATCCTCTTGGGAAGGTATGACCAGGTAAGTAACCGTTTCTGTGCACTGTTTTATTCCGCTGTAATACAGGAGAGTTGGCACAAAACAATGACCGAATAGTAAGTTGATAGTTTCGCTTTTTGGGGAGCAGAGGGGTATATTGCTTAGGTGCTCATCCCATATGCTGGGATGCTGGACCTCAGAAAATGACAACTACAATTTTACTTACGAAATAAATCAAGTCTACTTATTTTGTACACATCCAAACAAAAACTATTCTTTCTCATTTATTTGGCTATAAATATTTAAATTCCTGTCTGAACATGATTATTTTTGAGATCAAGACTCCAAGGCAGAGGCAAGTTCATCGTAAAGCCAGCAGCCTTCACCGTGCAGTCCACTGTCATGTTGGAAATACTCAAAACTTACCAGTGTGGAGTTTTTCTTTCCCTGGCCGAGTTGATTTACCGAGGAGCCCAGAGTGGCAACCAGTGACCCACGCATAACAGGAGTCTGCGACTCCACTCACAGCAGGAACCTCGCTGTATCACTTACTGTAATTATGGCCTCCGTTCAGCTGCAGTATTCTGATTCACAGAAGAAAAAAAATGACGCTATGCACTCAGCAACTCTAGTAAAAAAGCATGAACTACAGAAAGGGGTGCTGGCATTGCAGACGTTTCCGAAATACTTATGAGTAGACTTTTAAAACCTCACAGCTTTCAGCTACAGCCTCTCTAGTAACAGTTACGAAATAAGTAAAATATTGGCAACAAAAATACATTATAACACCTTTTAATCGAGTGCCAGTCCCAGCAGGCTGAAAATGCCATTAGTCTCATTTGAAAACAAGTTCAACAATTCTGCTCTTCAAAGAAAAAGAACTTAGAGAAACAACAAAAAAACTTTCATTTGATACCACACTTAGAGTGAATGTTAGAGTTAGATTTACACAGCTCTTCTGACACTTTGCTCCTGGGAAGTTCAGTTACATTCCAGTTTTGTGTAGTCTACATGCCTGTAACAGCACATCTAGTAATACATTGTATCCTCTAGATTTGTACATACTCCAGCAAAAAGGGAAAGCCGTTAATTAAAATGTTCAAAAGGCCTTTATGCTTCACATTCCTTATAGCTAGACAAGCATAACATCTCATTCTCTGTATGTCATTAAAATAAAAAAGAATGCCTATATACAGAGGGCCCTCATTTTCCTCATTTCTGCTATGTAGCTCCACTGATTCAGCCTAGTTACTCTCATTTCATAGCTATTTAAGGGCCTGACCCAAAGCAGAACTGAATAGACTAGTTTCAGTGCCAGCGATGGGCGTTAAATCAAATCTACATCCATGACGTAGAATAATCTAGGTCACCTAGTGAACCGGGCTTGCTGAAATAATGTTGTTTTATCATACTGACAGGTGTTAAATGGATGTTTAAGTACAAGAAACTGTGACTATGTCTACACAACGAGGACTGCACTGAAAAGGATGAGCTTGAGCCGATCTAGGGCTCAGAAAGGACATGCAACTCAAAGTGAATTCTAGCAGGATGCTTAGAAAAACAAGACAGTGTGACCGCAGCATGTACAATTGGCTGAGGTGGTAACTATGAGCAAGGAAATTATTTCACCTGTGTAGGTAACACTCAGGAGACTGACACTGAAGTACTGCATGTAATTCAGGCTGGGATGTGGGGAAGCAAAGTAACAGGGCAAGTGTAAGAAGGATGCTGAAAATGCTGGAGAAAAGTGTCACAGAAAGGATTTTCAGACTGAAGAAAGAAACAAAGAAACTCAAAGAGAATTATTTGCTTCATTTAGCAAGATAAAATTGAGCAGCTACTTGACAATAGGTAACAGGCTTTTTAATCGATTGGAAAGACATAGCAAGAACCAAAGGCAGGAGCAAGATAAATTCAAAGAAGAAAAAAGGTGCAAACTGGGGGAAGGTAGAACCTCAGGAAGGAGAAATCCGTGATCAAGGAAGCAGGAAACATTGGGATACCACAACTTGCTGTCAGTACATCAAGTTACTGGGATTAGTACATCGGTAACTAAGCAACACATTAAGGGTCTGCAATACACTACATAGTTATACGTGCATGAAGTACAAAAGTCACAAAAGCAATGCTAAATAAAGCAACTTAATGGATTGTTGCCTGTCAGCTCTATCTGAAGATGCTGGTAGGCTTCGGGCAATAAACACTGTTCAAATTAGCAGGTAAATCCAAGACAGGAAAGATTTTGCTAATACATTTAGATGAAGATTGTGCTCATGTAGGGCCCATAAACTTAGCAGATAAAAAGATTGCTATGATTTTGTAAAGTTAGTGATAGATCTTTGCTTTGCAAAGCGACATATGGAAGGTATGTGCTGAGCCATCCATACTGGCATCATGAAAGACAGGTTACAGGGGTTAAAAAACAACAAATGCTGTGATGATATGGAGAACCTGAAATCTGTGCTGTGCAAGCAGATTGCAAATCAAATTGCAAAGGGCTCCACGAACTTAAGTCAGTTGTGACTAATCAGCTTGTGAGTTTGCTGCTTGTACACTGAGCGTTAAAAGTCCCCCTAACAGTGCATTTGTCCTACATACTGGATTTCACTGAATTTCAATTCCAAGAGTGAATCACTGCTGGGAAAAGAGGGGGAAAGGAATGAGAGCTTTTCTTTCTGAAAGAATAGAGATGAAAATTGCCCTTGAAAAAAAGGCATGAATTCACACATACTACTAGGTTTCTTCTTACCTTAAGATGCAAACTATTAAATCTTCAGATTAAACTGAGCAAATATTTGTATAATGAATGAGGCAGATTATTCCGGCAAGGAAAGAATAAATTCCTCTTATATGTGTGATTTGTAATGTCTATTATGGTCAATGTTTGAAAAAAATCATATATTATGGGCAATTCATAGCAGAAGTCTTTGTCATTTTTCCAAGCTGAAAGGACATCTATCATCTGGTTTCTTTCTCAGGCAGATCAAACAGTGAGTGAATGATTTAGGCCACAGCTGTCTGTAGAAAACACCGGGTATTTTATGTCCCTCATTTGTCACCCACCCCCACAGTGAACACAGATGCGATCACTACTAAGTTAGTAAAGCCCATATGTACAAAGACATATTAAAATAAGTATTCTGTTTTATGCAGACTTACACAGCAACCCACCAAAAAGGGCATTTCTCTACAACCAAACCCAATGGAGACCCCCCAGTTTCACTGCCACACAGATCCAAGCTTCAGCTGGCATCTCACAAAGTCACATGGAGATTCAGTAATGAAGCAGGACAGTGAGCTTCAAGGACCACAGGCCCTGGCTAGCAGGTGTCACTTAAAAGAGGAGACCTGAGGCGGCAGCAATCTTCCCTCTTACAGTAGCCAAGGGTTACAGTACTCTTTCCAGAATTTGTCTGGGGTTTAGTTCCACCACAGGGAAACTCAACTGATCGTTCTCTTTTGCAAGTGACTACCAGCACAACAAACGCAAGATGTAAATACAGCAAACACTGTGTCCTAGTCTTTATGAAACATTGCAGTCCTTCTTAAAAAGTTATTCACGATGCAAAGATTGCTCGGCCCTTCAAGAACAGGCACTGGCTTGCAAAGCTTCAAAACTAAAACTGGTCTTCCAATGCAAGTTACAGAAGAGCACATGAAGGGGCAGCAGAAGCACATGTGCTGGCTGCTGGTGAGCCGGCGCAGTGACTCACTGGAAGCAGATGCAGGGAGGCTGTGACTCACACCACAGTTTGGTGCGCCATGGGAGACCGTACAGAACGGCAGCCTCCCAGACAAGACAAAGGTACAGAGAGAAAAGCAAAGTCAACCTCCAGCAGCCACCTCTTCTAAAATAATTTCCCTGTTACTCATTTCGCATTGTAGGCTTGGGTCTTGAAAATGCTCTGTAGCAGAAGCTTATTTGCCTCACACACTGGTAGACATGCCGTTAGTTCTGCATGCACTTACCTACTGGCAGTTCTGTTATATCTTACTCCCCATCCACTGAATACTCCAAACTTGGCTTTAGCCTTACAATGACACTTTTAAAATATTTTTACACACATACATATACATATGCACATACACACACACTCATTCACTCACTCTACAGGACAGAAATAGTCCTGTAGAAGACTCTCTAGATGGCATTTGATTTCCTCAGGGTAAGCCCACGCAGCCATATGAGACGACTGCTGTTATCTGAAACGCCTACATGTGGCTGGCAAATATGACACGGGACTTGCAGTCCTTTCTGCCACAGTAGATGTGGTAAAATTCCCCAGCAAGGAACCTCAATGGCACTGGAAGACTATTCTTAAGGGTGGGGATTTCACATTTCATGTGCATGAGGCTGACATGCCCACAAACAGCCACTGAAAGAGGGTCTTGGACTGAAAGCTATCTGACTCACTCTTACTTTCCACAGTCCATATAGCAACAAAGAGTTCCATGGGAAAAATAAGAAAAGATTATTTAAAAGCTTGTGCATGGACATCATAAATAAAAGGAGATGGCAGCAAGATGCATGTAGCAGGACAGCCAATAAAGCATTAGTGGATCTAATGGGTTAAAACAGGGAAGTGAGAAAAAGGAAAGCAATATGCAAAGCAGAGCTACTAAAACTGCATTTGATAATGGGTAATCTGCCTTTGTGATTTCTCTAACGAAGTCCTTAGATACTTAGGTATACCGCAGAAGTCACCCACAATCAATATCTACACTACCAGAAGATATTCCTTCCACCATTTCTTTACAGTAAAATGTAAAATAAACTCCTCTGTGGCAAAGAAGACAGCTCTGATGTATTTTGTGCATCACCACTGTCAAGGCAATATTCTTAAATTGTCAAACTTGGAAGTAATCATCCTGAGGCTGTTCTAGATTTTAGCCTAGGTAACCAATAGTAAGGCAAGTCTTTCCGAAAGGAAATATATTTCAGAGGCTCATTGTGCTTTTAAAGGGCCAAAAAAAGAGTGGGAAAGTAGCTCGACAATCTATTAGATCAGTAGAATTCTTCAGTCTTACGAAGCAAGACTTCTCATATGCCTGAAGGAAAAAATAGCTGGTTAGGAAGTATAGTCCTTTCCTAGGATGCCACTTTGGAGCACAGCCAATGTATCGTTTTTCCCAGGACGTACCAGTGCCAAACTTCCTCAGCTCTCCAAAGACAATGCAACCTCTAGCATGCACTGTTTTGAAGGCCTCTGAAAATAATAGTTCAACATAGGTTCCCTATTAATCTTTCCAAAAGGGCTGCTTTATTACAGCTGGCACTGTATTACACTGGCTTCCTAATATTCCCATCCCTGTTAAAAATTACAGAATTTTCAAATTAGCAGAGAGATGCTAAGATAGATACTGAAAGTTGTTCTTATTTTGTAGTATTTAAAAAAGGCAAAGTAGTTCTAATTTCACACCAGTAATAAAATGCAGAATCTGGATGGCAGAACTGGTGCGCTTACACGCTGTCCAGAGCATAATGGAAGACTATATTTCTACAAAATATTTCAGAATTATACAGGTTTGGGCATCTGCCCCATTATTATTATCATTCAGCTCTGCACATCTTGGGAATGTTGATGAAGAAGGAAAGTAGTTAGAAAAAAAAGGGGGAGGGGGGGGGAATTCCCACAAAAATGTTACAATGTTTCAGGAACGTTTTGTTTGTTTGGTTTTATAAAGACCAAAAAATAACAAGTGGTCATTCCCCTCCATTCATCATGAAAATAACATTCTCAACCTCTCTCACTTCAGAAGTGGGAAGACACTGAGGATCCACGGCAAGAGGGAGCACACAAATCAGAACCACAGAGTTGAGATCCTGGTTAAGGAAAACGGGAGAGACCAGACTGCGGTCCAAATTTAGAGTGTCACAGCAGAAAGGTAGAGAGGTGTCCTTTCAATCTTCTTTTAACTAGCTAAATGGCAAACATGCATGGCTTGGGAAGCTGTAACACTGCCAGTGGTGGAACTCAGGCAAAACTAACGGTGGGAATCCCCTGTTCTGCCCAGCTTTAACATACACATTTATATGCTACAATTAAGGAAATGAGACTGATTTTCACATTTATATCCCCCACATCCTCCCTCAATCCTGCATCAGAGCAATTTGTGAAGGATCACGGTCACTTGCATGGCAACGTCTCAGTTTACCCAGGAGGCTGCCTCAGAGGAGCTGCAGAGAACCTGGTGAGATCTCTGCTCCTAACGGTGTTGTCTTAGCACAGGGAACAAGTTTCTATGATACTGAGGAGCCCCCAGGACTGTGCTCATGCGTCTGGGGGCTAAGGGTAACTACAGCTTAGAGCCATGTGTCCAGGCAGCCCCATGTTAAAAGCGGGAACCAATCCTAACAATCTACAGACACAGAGATCCTTATTCAGAAATCCCAAGGAGCAGGGAAAGTGGTTTTTATCTTGACCGTCCTCCATGGGAAGTTTGAGGAGGGGTAAGAGAGGTAAAAACATCAAAAACAACAATAGAGTAGGTGGTAGATTTTGTGATTTCTTGCAAAAATGCACATATTTTACATTCAATAGTAAACAACTAGATCTGCAGTGCCGTTATATATATAGCTAAGATGGCAAATAACATTAGTCACGGAGAAGGAAGTACCTCAATAAAAAGAGAGGCATGGCTTTGTGGTTCAGACACAGGGTAGGCTGTACTTCTCAGTTCAGTTCTTCCATGTGCCGTGGACTCTTGGTGTGACATATCATGGTGCATCAGTTATCTCTTGTCCAAGGTGACACTGTACTTCCTTTTATCTTCTTTTAATCAGACTATAACCTCTTTGATCAGACTCGCTCTTCCTATGGACGTATGGAAACAGTGTGCCAATTTCAATATCTTCCCAGTTTCAGCTGGCTTCTCAGCATTAATAAAAGTCTCATAGAATCATAGGGTTGGAAGGGACCTCTGGAGATCATCTAGTCCAACCCCCCTGCCAGAGCAGGGCCACCTTAGAGCAGGTTACACAGGAACATGTCCAGGCGGGTTTTGAATGTCTCCAGAGACGGAGACTCCACCACCTCCCTGGGCAGCCTGTTCCAGTGCTCTGCCACCCTCAAGGTAAAGAAGTTCCTCTTCATGTTTAGGTGGAACTTCCTCTGCTTAAGTTTGTGCCCATTCCCTCTTGCCCTGTCACTGGGCACCACTGAAAAGAGCCTGGCCCCATCCTCCTGAGACCCACCCTTTAAGTATTTACAGGTATTGATAAGGTTCCCCCCTCAGCCGTCTTTTTTCTAGACTAGAGAGACCCAAGTCCTTCAGCCTTTCTTCACAGGAGAGGTGTTTCAGTCCCCTCATCATCTTGGTAGCCCTTTGCTGCACCCTCTCCAGCAGTTCCCTGTCCTTCTTGAGCCGGGGAGCCCAGCTTTATCAATGGGACCTTTGTTGACAGTTTCCTCAAGGAAGAGGGAAGACTGAACGGGCCAAAGAGAACAAAACTCTCCTTTCCACACAGCACTCTCCCTGGTCATCGCTATGGAAAAGCCGGCAGCGCTTCTGCCGGAATTAGACACACGCTGTGAGGCACTATGAGGTCCTCAGCCCCCGTGAAAGGAAAGCTGGCTTCTTTGCCCATTATCATTTTCACCTTCTAAGCAAAATGACAAATGCTTTAACAAGTTTATCTTGTCCTTACCCGCACCTTCCTTCTGTTTATCCCATTAATAAATAAATAGATAACAATAACGCGAAGAACAAAGCGGTGCAGCGCAAAGAGGCTGTATGAAAATCTACGCCCTGCATCCCACAAACAGCCTGATCCCGCAGGCTCTGGGGGCCG
>VXBO01014695.1:170796-182863 GCA_013400135.1 Rhinoptilus africanus
GCCCCGGGTGCCAGTGGCCGCTCCCGCGGAGACGGAGGTGTTGTAAATGCAGAGCGGTGGTGAGAAAAATCAGGAATGTCTTCCCGTGTTTGCTTTGTCCACGTTCCATTTCACTGAATTGCAACATGACTTTGTGCTTGGGTTAACTTTTCATGCACGAAAAAAAAAAATAAGGTTTATTTTTTTAATTACAAGCAGGTGGCAGCGTCAGGCAAGGACACAAGGTGACGGAGCCACTGTACCTTAAACCAGCCACCATTAGCCCCAAGGTCGTGCTCTGCCAACCGGCGACAGGCGGTGCCAGGCCGCATTGGGTCGGCCTTTTCGCTGGGGACACCCTCCTCTGCGTCCCGGCACGCACGCTGCCACCAGAGATGGGACGCGCTGCCCCAGAGTTAGTCCTGAACACAACAGTCAAACCTGTCCTGTTTTGGTTTGGTTTGTTTTTTCCATGGCAACTCTTAACATAACCTGTAAAGGTACAGACACTATTTAGGTTTGTAATTTATGTCTTCCTCAACAGAAGCAGATGAGTTGTCTGTATTATAATTGCTTTGTGCCATAAGGGAATGGACCAACTTCAATGAGTGTAACTTCCATTGCATTTCCTTTCTCCTTTCAAAAAAACCCAACCAAACAAAAAATCATGCCACTGTTTTGCTTGCAGTTAAACATCTGAAGAGTTCAGCACTGGGATATGTTCTGGAGCATGCAGGTTATCGAGTTCTGAACCTCCACTTATTTAAACCACCTAAGCGGAAAGCTGTGTGCAGTTGCGGATGGACCAGGCATTTTTCCGTGCAGCTGTTCTCCAGCACGGAGCCGCCAAGCAGGGGCAGCACAGAAATCCTGACCTACCGTCGCTGTGCAGTTGCTCCCAGCGGAGAAGCAAACAGGAAGAACTTCCCGCCGCGGCTGAGCAAGATCAGTCTGTCCTTCAGAGTCCTTTGTGCTTTCAGCTGGTGACTTTGCAGAGTTAATGGGTGATATCCAGACAGAACTGAATTTTGACATTGACTTAAGTGGATAATTTTATCCAGTAGGTTTCTTCTTGTAAGGCTGGCTGCCTGCAGAGTGCCGAATGGTTTCTTTAAAAATCAGAGTCCATGATTTCTTTAA
The DNA here is from genome assembly GCA_013400135.1 of Rhinoptilus africanus. Lineage (NCBI taxonomy): Eukaryota > Metazoa > Chordata > Aves > Charadriiformes > Glareolidae > Rhinoptilus > Rhinoptilus africanus. The sequence goes on from VXBO01014695.1 coordinate 171,916, forward strand.
AAAGGGTAATGTCACCATGGAATTTTGAGAAGAGTCCCAACATCATAAGCACAGGAAAACTTGGCTGATGTTCAATAGACCAACCATTACAGAGGTGCCTTTTCATTTCTTATACCTCTAAAGGTCAACTTTTGCCTTAGTTTTAAGTTCATATAAAGGATTGAGGGTAGGGATGAGTTTTAATAAAGCCTGCCTCTTCCATGGCTTCTGTGCAATAAAATATCTGTAGGCAGCTGGCCAAGGTGTTGTGGCTAAAATAATTTTTGTATTGTTAATTTTTTTAATCAAGGCTTTCATGTTATATTTTTTAAAATAAATAATTTATTTAAAAGTAAATGCTAGTACTAACAGATAAGCTTTGCATATAAATTAGAAAAAAACAACAGGTCTATTTTGAACTGTGGATTTTTTAAGATTTACAGTGCATAGAAAAGAGGTTTGTGCTGCCCCACCTCCCCAGATGGTCTCTGTTTCTAAAGCAAAGGGGTAAAAGAGAAGGTGCAGCTACGGTTCTGTTTCAGAAATGGCTTAGCAACACGGCTACAACAGCTTAACTAACAGTATGGATCAAAAGCAGTACACTGGGACAAACTATCTGCATGTGCCTACTCACAGGCACACACACAAAACCAAGGACATGCAAAACTTAGGGCTGTGAATAGATTTCCCTGTACTCCCGCTGCAAAGGTCCAGCACTCTCTCTACATCTCTTAGGCTGTGTGCAAAGGGCAAAAATTGGGGCCTAACTTCTCAGATAAAGACACAAACAAGACTCATCTGTTTTCACGGGTCACTTTAGAAGCACATCAGCATGAGCTGAGCAACCATCCTGCTGTTGTATGTCACGACACCCATTTATTGGTGCCTTTGGCTCTTTCTTTAAAGGTACGTGTCAATTATCAAACAGCCTATGCAGAATGCAAAATTATTTTTTGAAGGACTCAAACTTTTTCTTTTAAATTAAACACAAAAACCTAAAAATGTAAATACCAGCGTCCTTATGACCTGGCCATTTCTAAAACTTCAGCTAATTGACTGCATGCCAAACATCCCACTTAGTTATAAAACTTCCTTTAAAGAATAGCTAAAAAAAAAAAAAAAACAAAGAAAAGTAAAAACTTTGAAAACATTCAGTGTTTAATGAGTGTTTTTCAAAGCCCTTTGCCCAAACTAAACATATATTAGGTGCTATAAGAACAAAGATATAAACTGCTCTTTCTTTGATAAGCATCTTAAAACACATCGTAATTAAGGCACACCATAACATGCTGCACTGCCGCTGTAAAAAGAAGAATGCTAAAACAAGATGTAGCCAATGTGGCGTCACCAGGGATCGCACAAAGAGAATTTTACTGCCAATGGAGAAGGGGAAGAGCCAGCCTTGTTCATGGCAGGGGGAGATTAAGAATGGCAGAACCCACAATGAGTTTGTACCAGTCAACTGGAGAGTAAGAAAGTTTTCCCAAGTATATCACAAGGAGGGTGGGAAAAGAAGCTAGAAAGAAATTCTATTAATAAATGAGAATAGGGATTAAATTACTGATAAAACCAGCAGAGATACTGGTTAAGATTCCCTTCTTAAGTCGGTCTTTAATATGATGCATTTCAAATGTGGAAGTGGATTTAGGAGCTTAACTCTAGGCACGCTTTTTTGTTTACTATACTTGACAACTTGACAGGATCAAACTCTGTCTTGTTATGACAGCGTAACACCAGCACAGTTTTCTTTGATGAAATTATTCCTGACTTACAATGGAGCCAGCTAGATAATTTTGACCTACAGATGTATTATTGTTGTAAACTGACATGAATATTACCCTCTTTCACCGGTGTATCTTCTGCCTAAACCAACTTACAGTCAGTAATTGCCGAGTTTTCAGTTAATATTCATGTTCTTAACAAGGTATGGGAATGCTTACTTGTAAAGTAAGGTTGTTCGTAATCAACTAGATAAGAATGAACCATTTGAGGCATATGGGTTTATGTGATAAAAGGAGATATCATTGAGAAAGCAGATTACAAATCAATCTATCTTGCTACAGAATCCAAGACTCCTTCAAAGAGTTTAAATGTTTAGATTAAGATGTCATGCAGGGCCTTTACACTTAACATAATCAGTCACCAGAGCCAAGCAGGTCACGCAGGGTTCTCGTGCTTAGCACTCTCTTTACAAAGCAACTGCTAAAAACAGAAGTTCTCAGCAGCACCATCCTTCATCGCTGCCTTACAGGGTTTGAATATGCATGTGTTCAACATATGCTTTTGACTTCACTGAAGAGTGATTTTTTTCCTTTTTACAGTTTTCCCACATAATAATAATTAAAAAATCACACTGACTTTCATATTTTGTATAAATATATGATTATGCATTTTATACAGGTGATGGGTGATTTTTCACATTCGTGTTCCTGATGACGTGTCAATTATCAGTCGGTAAAAATGCAATTCACTGAGAAGCACTGCCTTGAGGAAACAGTAACAGGTGAGCTTACAAATTTGAATCCACAGGCTGACTTCAATGACAGTAGATGGACTTATTCTTGCTGAGGTCTAGAGATCCCTCTGGAACCAAAGCCAGAGGGTTTAGACAACCAGTGCAGTGCTGCAGTGAAAGTACAACTGTACTCCAGGACTCTTAAAATATATTTTTAATGCAGGAGAGTTTCATCCTTTCCCTGGCATCACATACTGTAAAATTTGTCCAGATGGGTTTTAAACTGAGCAGAAAATGTCTCATCAGTTCACTCACTCAATTCACATTCAAATAAACTGGCAGCACTTCCATTGTCCAAATTGTGTTTCCAGGGTTCCAGCCAGCAACCAGAAAAGACATGAAATTGAAAGTTGTTTGTATATTGCAAGATGAAACCTAGCCCACATTAAGCTTCACACTTCATATATTGCTGCACTCCTCTATATAAAAAACCACATATGTGGATAGTGTTCTGCAGCTGCTAATAACCAATGCTAGGAATAATATATATAAATAAAAGAATATTACAGGTTATATACTTGGGGTATGATTTCTGTTACTTAACTCTTGATGTCTACACCCATGCAAGCGATTTTACACTCCATTGAAAGTCCATTACAGAAATGCACTTTTAGAGGGTAAAATCCTCTGCCCGATGTTAGACCTCCACTTCGGGATATAACAATGAATCATACTCTAAAACTGTTTATTTATTTCCACTGACTAGACATGTTAACTACATGAGTAGGTCACATGCAGACATCCACATCTGTCAGATAAGCTCCAGCTTTAATGCTTTTCTGTTGCCCTTCAAAATACAGAAGACACAACGTTCGGTTACAAAGTGCACCATATGGCGTATAGAGTGTGGAGCAGTCAGTGCTGTGAAATGTACAGCACCGGTATGTAGGAGGTGTTTCAGAGCAGCTTACAGAGCCCTGAATATCAGAGATGGGGATGAAGACACATAGGTGGACACAAAAAGCAGACTTATACACAGAAAGCTGGCTACCTGTTTGCTAGCCAGCACATTGTGAACACTTCTTATGGTCTGATCCTGCAAGCTAATGTGTATCCTATATTCAAATTTTCATAGGATTTTTTATGGAAAAAAATGTCCAATGCTATCAGGAAGCAGCTCGAAACGTGGGGGAATTTAGCTAGCAAGACACAATTGGCACGGAAGCAACTGCAAAGACATGGCCGCAGCTAAGAAACTGACACCCTCACGGCTTTCTGAAAGTTTCCACCCCCTCCCTCACTGCCCTCCACATACGCATTTAAACGACTGATTTGTTTCCCATAGCAAAAAGAAAAGCAGAAAAGAAGAAAAGGGAGGGACACTTTTTACATTCCTCTCTTTTCTTGTAAGTTGCTCTATAATGTATCTGGTGCACTCTGGTGGCTGCTTCGGTAATTCTTAATTTGATGACTTCGCAAAACATGAAACAGTAATTACTGAAGCTGGTTTTGAGATTATCCATACGAAGAGTAATGAGTACATGAATTTATTCCAGTTTATCCAGTTTGATTTTTCTTGAAAGTACCCCCTGGAGAAATTCAGATCTCACCCATGCCAGCCCATCTGCTTACCTTACATAAATCATGGAGAGGGCTGAGTGGCTGAGGTTCTCATCTCATCTGCTTTATATTTTAGCGCATGGTCAGACAGCTGCTGAATTTTACCCAGAGGTATATCAGTTTCAGTAGTGGTAATTTATCCATGTTTATTTGTAGTGTGACCTTGCACAAACCCTCATAACAATTCTTGCTTCCCTTTCCCTGTCCATATAACAGGGCTAATAGTATCTGGCTGTTTATGAGGATTATTCACCATATGTTCAACTGCATTGAAAGGTACAATGCTTCCTGTTACATCACTATGTTTACTTTCTTTTGATGCATGATTCAATAGGGATAAAATGGCATGAATTTCTATATTCACAAGCAGAGAGAACAGATAATAAATCCAGTACACTTTGCAGTACCTCTACGTGAGGTATAGGACTTCTGGGGAAAACTTAATATCACAAATGCTGTTTCATGCCACTTTTGGAAAGTCAGCATCAATATTGGGGACTAAGGGATTTTCACTGGACACTTTAAATGCCCCCTTTCCCTTGAGGTAGTTTTGATACAATTTTAGTTTTATAAATTATCACTTCACATATGCCACTAATTATGAAGACAGTGTATTTTCAGAATATGATGGGCTTGGTCCTTCTTAATTCTCCCAAAGTGTCACCCAGATGTGGTGCACGTTGAATGCATTCACTGCAGAGGTAGATATATTCTACTACTGTATGAAAATGAAAAAGATTAAAAAGAACACTCTGGAGCACAGTATCTCATGTTCCCGTGCAATCCTGTCTTACATTTATACAAGGCAGCTGTAGAACTGTTCAAAAGCATTTTTCCGGGTTAAACATGCTGCATGCTTTTGGTTCTGTTTCGGCAAAACCTTCTGTCCCCCTGACCATCTTTGTTGCCTCTTTGCATCTGTTCCAGTTTGATCTTTCTTGAGCATGAAGGCCCTGAACTCTATAAAGCAACTGGGATCATGAGCAATATCACAAATACTTTTGTGACTATATCCCAAACACTGTATTGTGGAAAACACTAGCTTTCCTCATGGCTGTGTCACATTGGTGCTTATAGTCCTTCCATGACTGACACGAACATACGCAGGTATGACACACTTTGAGCAGATTTGCTGATTAGTTTGCACATTGAAGCACACACATGAAGCTCATTCCGAAATTTCTTATGAGGGACAAGTACAGAGTGGTAGGAGGCATTCCCTTTGTTGCTGTGAGGGTGCTGTCATATCAGTGCCAGAAATCCTGGTTTTGTCTCTCCTCTTGGACATTGCAACCAATGCCAAATCCACTGGGGAGGCAGCAGAAGAGAACATTGCTATAACTCACAACTCCACCTTTCTTCTCCTTTAAGCCAGGAGGTAGACCCCTATATCCAGCATTTGGGATGTGGATGAACTGACCAGCTGAAGTTTCATCAAGTGAGATGGAGATGGGGCTAGCAAGTGCAGAGAATATATTTGAAAACAAACTTAGGACCTGCTGCTTTAAAAGGCAGGCTGTATCCATCACCAAGGTTCACGGTCTGGGTCGACTACCCTCACCCTCCTTTAAATCAGGTTTGAGTGGAGGCTGGGATAGTTTTTTTCACTCTACATCTGCTAGGAAGCTGAAAACATGCTTTCTCCCGCACATGTTCACTAAGTCAATCTCCATGTTGGCTGGGAGCTCATCTCTTCAATACCCTTCTAATTTTGCTGTTGTCTGCAGAGTAGATTACAGCTGAATTTGCGGCACAGAAACACCTGGTGAAGTAAAACATATGGCAGCCACGAAGTAGAAGAGTTCCTTCTGAGTTTAGTCAGTCAGAAAAGCTCATGAAAATTGTGACACAATCCTAAACTGAGCAAGCCAGAGCTATCCAGAAATGTCACTAGGCACTGAGAAGAAATGATTCAAAACAAAGAAAGGAACAATTGGGTGAGTCATGGGCTGGGAGAACAAAAACCACTTCTCTGTAAAGGCTTTGGAACTGAAGATTACCCAGTAAAACTTAAGTTAACACAAAGCAAAAGCTTCTTAGTTCTTTCTTATTGACAAAGATACTAATTTTGCAACACTCTCTTTTATCCCAAACAAATTTTAAGGAATTGTTTCCTTCTCTCACTTTTTACACAATGCAATCAAATTCAGCCACCCTGAATATGGAATATTTCAAGCTGTCAATATTATCTTTGCTGTCTGGAATTGAAACAATCTTCTGAATTCAATATGAATTTTTAAAATGGTTCATATAAACTCAGAACTCCATTTTCCAGAATCTTAACTAAAATCTAAAAGAAGGGCACCATACTTTAACTACATGACTGACTACAGTTTGAGAAAGATCTTTTTAATGTTGTTCTTAAAACTGTGTCTGTAAGTATCAGAGACAAATCAGAAAGGAGGAATAGAAATCCCCACATTCTTGTTTGCCTTGCCTTTCTCATCAGCTTACCAGGCTCATTTCTGTTATCCTTGCAGTCTGTAAAAAATCATCAATTAACACAAACAAAATTTTTTCTGCATCTTTTGCATAAAATAGCTTTGACAGCAATGCTTAGCACTTGTAATTTTGAATTACATTTTAATGTAATATTTGGGATTGGAAACTATCTTCTAATAGCATTACTGTAACAAGGATAGGCCAAATTTTGAAAAAAAGAAATTCACAAAAATAAACTGTAGGAAAAAAACACATTTATTTGTGTCTTATAGTACTTCTGATGTTTTTTATTTGCTCTTCATAGCTATTCAGAGTAACTCTCCTTTAACTCCATGAATAACATCTACAAGGATAATTAACATGAATACTTGTGCAAAATTCATACAAGAAATAAATATTTGAGTGTTTTTTTAGTTCTTTGTGATTGAAAGCAGCCAGTGAGAAAGCCGAAAAAATACCAGCACTATTGTAGCTGTGCTATAGTACCAGGTACCTAGTAATAACTATAAAGTTTATGTGTATTTCTAGACTGATGCATAGCCACACACACTAGTCACAAATAATTTTAAAGAAAACATCAAATTTGTACCCTCTGAGGCCTCAGCGCTCTAAGGGTACCTTTGTGACAGTCACAAATGACTACATTTAATAAATCACTGTTGCAGCTAATTTGCTCATCTCTGTCTGCAGAGAAATTGTGACAGACAGGTTTGTAAAGCAAAGTTCATCAAGAGCTGCAGAAATACAAGGCAAGAACATACTACCAAGTGCTGTGTATTTTGGAAGCAGTCACTGGTGTTACAGAAGGCTAAACTTGAAAGTTTGCCTACATCAGGATATCATCTGTGTAGTTTCTGCAAGAAAAACATAGCATTTGCAGTTCATTTGGAAGATATTCACACACAAAAAAACCGGTATTTATGTTATAGCAGTCAGATTGACTTTGATTTAATATAGTATCTTACTATTTAATAACTCAGGCTATGTACAATACTGCTTACCATATGTCCAGCCAAAAAAAAAAAAAGAAAGAGAAGCTGAAGTTATCTTTTAAAAAACAATGCATATGGGGAAAAGCAATGTAAATGCATACATATACGTAACATAAATATTATGAGAGTGCCTATGATCAAGTCTTCTGAAATTTTAACCTGTGAAATGCAAAGGTAGCTTCACTGGGAGGAACTACTATGGTCACGAACAAAATCAGAATGAGAATGCATGGCACAAACCAGAACGGGGAAGTGGGGCGGTTTGCGGAGGAGGATGGATGCACACGTGTACCCAGCAAGGGGGAAGAGCACCCAGGGAATGGCTCCGAGCCATATGGCTGCCACAGGGAAGAGGGGCTCTGCATGAGCAGTCACGATGTGCGGCTGCGTTGGGGTTTGATCTTTGATGAGGAGCCATCTGCAGCCCTTGGCTACTGCTCTCTCAGATCAGGGAAGGAAGGTTACATCTTGGCAGAAATGGTGCTACTGCCTTACATCAGTGGAGCATGCACCGTCCTCAGGAACAGAAAGCAATTCCCAGCATCAGGGAACAACATCCTCTATGCATTCTCATGTATTTTCACTAAATAAAATCAAATTGCCAGAAGGCACTATATTCTGGTCACTAATATTTCTATCTCTGAGTCTATCCATTTCTTATCATGGGACAAATAATCTAAAATATGAAGGAATCATCAGCTTCTCTCTTCTATCTGTCTTTCACCACAGAAGAAAGTACTGTATTACTTTACATACTGTGAACTTGTGCGTATGAGAGACGGACAGAGGCAAAGAACTGAGGACCACATTTTGAATCAATGAAAGGTAGTATTTTTGAAAGGGCGCATTTTGTCCAGCGACAGTATCATCTCATTATCAGTAATTATGCATTTTAGCAATCCCTGTATAGTAAGCAGGCTGCAAAAACTCTTTTGTTTTTACCTCTTTTTCCAAACTAAATTTTTACCATCTTTAAAATGGGAATATAAGAAGTAAGCACTTTCAGTAATCTAAGGTATTTCACATATTCTCACTGGAGAGACTCTTCTTCTATGTGAGTATGCATGACAGTGAAATTTGGTAGAAAATATTACAAAGAAGATACTTTTTGATACCATCAGCTCTGCTGGCCTTGAGGGTATTTGGCACCTATTTAATTGACTTTTGTTTTGGAACATGTCACAGAAGTACACGTGGGGATAATCACCTGTAAGAGCCTTCACCTCGTTGCCGCCTGCTGGCTGATGTACAAAAGCTCCAACTACACACAAGTACCTCTGGTCCAGGAGAGTCTGCGCTTTTCCCAGAATTATAACAGTGAAATGAACAAATACCATAAAATTAACTTCCTGATAGCTTAGCAGGTTAGGGGGAATCAAGTAGTAATCACATGAAAATTATAATCTTTGTGTTTTGCTTCTCTTTGTGCGACCACATGTAATCTAGATTTAAGAGGACAAGCTGCAAAATGAAGGACAAATCAGAGGCATGGCAAAACCAGCACGCAGGCCACAAACAAACAAGCAAGACTCAAATATTGTCCAAATATTTTTTTCTCACTCATTGCCTGTATATTGAGACATAAAATGTCCTGCACTGGTTTACAAATTTTTTGATTGCCTAATTGACATTACCATAGATTGATTTAGGTTTCATTCTTAGTAAGGGCAGATATGATAAATATCAATACATAGATAAAAGGAAAATTGATTAATTATATGGAAAATGGCCTCACTGTATGACAAGAAATTACCAGACTTCCACAGCTGGGATCATCAGTGCTTCCGAAGAAGGTAGCCTTACTTCATCAAAGGCTTAAAAAGCGTTGGAAATGGGGTTATAAATGACAGGACAGTAGAATACAGCAGCTTTTCAACAGCCACAACATGTGAAGCAAAATGTTGACCCCACCAGAGTCAGAGACTGAGCCTCCATTGATTTTCCTGGGACTAAGCTTTCAGCCCCAAGTTCCCATCCTGTGAGCTCAACATCAGCCATGACACTAGGGCTCCTTTATGCTCCTCTCTGAGGGGATGCCGAACAGACAGGCTCCAGGGCGGCTCCTACCAGGACTTCAGTCCCCTTGCTCTGCTGCCAGCCTGCTGCAGCTGGAGCTGGACAGTCCCCCAGACAGCTTGGGCTTGCAAATTCTCTTCTGAGGAATGAATAAATTCTTGAGGTGAATTGTTTGCTCTCTGTTTGGGTGTTGGGTTTATAAAACATTTGTAATGTTTAAATTGCTTTTTCCTTGTGTTTTTATTTTTCATTGGGGATAATTATAGGATGACCAAATATTTTCTGATTCTGCTTTTTGTTTGCATTTTTTGGTTAGATCACCATTTGATCTTATAGGGGAAGACCTTATAGCAGCCTTCCAGTACCTAAAGGGGGCCTATAGGGAGGATGAGGAGGGGCTCATTATGAGGGAGTGTAGCAATAGGACAAGGGGTAATGGTTTTAAATTGAAAGAAGGGAAATTTAGGTTAGATACTAGGAAGAAATTTTTACTGTGAGGGTCGTGAGGTAATGGAACAGGTTGCCCAAAGAAGTTGCGGATGCTCCATCCATGGAAGCATTCAAGGCCAGGCTGGATGGGGCTTTGAGCAGCCTGGTCTAGTGGGAGGTGTCCCTGCCCATGGCAGGGGGGTTGGAACTACATGATCTTTAAGGCCCCTTCCAACCTAAACCGCTCTGTGATTCTATGATTCTATGATTTATTTCAGCATCATTCTTTGTACTACACAGGTCTTTTATGAAACAGCAATATGGTCAAAAACTTATACCATCTTTTCATTGGGGTAAAAAAAAAAAATAGGTGGGAGAAAGGCACATCAAGGTGAAACTCTACAAGGATTCACGGAATATTCTTCCTCTCAATGCTTCCACTGAAATGATGGGATTGCCAGGTGCCAGCTCCCTCTCCCCTTCACACTCAGGAAGACATGTACAGTTCAGGCAGTGCACTTATCAACATTACCCAGTATCTGGAGTACTTCCCAAAAGAATTAGAAGAATTATGGAAAGGGGGTTTATCACTAAGGCCTTCTACACTTCAATTTTGCCAGTTGGACTCTTCCAGAATGGGTAAAGAAAAAAGACGACCATAGCATAGATAAATTTTGTCAATATAAGCATAATTGTAACATTTAATAACTGTCCAGGTGTTTCGGTGGCTGCAGCAATATGAAGTGCTTTTCTGCTGCAGCTGCTGTAGGGCTTTTACTAGTATAGCTATTACTTATAAAAGAAATCACATTTCTCACTGACATAGGCCAGCTTTCAAAAGTGCAGAAACCCACAAAACACTCACAAAATTGAGAAAAATTAATCTTCAGCCACTGAACCTTCAGATACTTCAGGTATAAGTTTAAATTTTACCAAAGAATCAGCACAAACACCACATGTCTGTATGCTGTTTCTGAGGCTCCTGGCCATGAATAAACAGTGAAAGGGAACTGCC
>VXBO01014695.1:185087-203631 GCA_013400135.1 Rhinoptilus africanus
AACAAGTATTGGCCCAAATTGTACAGTCAGATCAGGTGTTCTCTTAAGAGGCTGATTGCCCCCAACATCCAAACAAAATGCAATGGAAGCTGCTTTTATTATTTATTATATTTTTTTATTTAATTTTTTAATTTATTATATTAATAACAATATTCAGATTTAAACTATATTAAATACCATTTCTAATTCAGGGCTTAGTTGGGCATACCTTGCTCATACAAGTAATCCTAGTGATTTTACTGCCAGCTACTATAATTATAGGATCAATTAAAAAAAAAAAAAAACACAAAAAAAACACAAAAGAAGGCAGAGAAGGTGGCCTGCAGGTGAACACTGGGATGTAAATTAGTAAGCTCCAAACCTCAAAGGGGAAAAAAAAGAGTTATATCAATGGATCATTCAGTGTCTCTTCCAGCACCATAACTAAGTAGAATTAAGTATAACTATTAAGTATAACTACAACGAAAAAACTGATTCAAAACAAACAGAAAGTGGTGGCCTTTCATGTAATGTGTCATTATGCAGCGGAATTGCTTGCCACAGGATGTTGGGTAAGCTCAAAGCTTACACAGGTTCTCCACAAGACCGGACAAGGTCACGGAAAGAAATCCATGGACTATTAGTAAATACATAGACAGACCATCTGGCTCAGGAGTTGCCTGGCAGCATATGGCTGCAAGCTGGTGAAAGCATTGGGAATGCTGGCCTTGCTTTAAAACTCTTGTATGGGTGTCTTTTAAACATGGCTAGGGTACCAGACAGATGGACTTCTCGTTCAATCCAGTAGTTACTTTTATGTTTAAATAAGCCATAATTTAAAAGTATTCTGATTCCTTGAAACACCTGAAGTAGTGTAAATGCGTATGACTGACAAAAAATACAAATTATGACTCAGCATACAGGACAGTAGCATAAAAACGTTTATTATATTGCATGATTTTAAAAAATAGCTTTTTTTAAAAGTAACATATCATGTTAACTTTATGATTTAATTTTTTAAACTTTCTGAGGATATAATTATCTGGTTAGATTTAAAAGCATCACCATTAGAGGAAATTTGCATCATATTTAACGTGCCGTTGTCACAAATATCTCTCAGGAACTCAGTCCTCAACCTGCATCTTGTGATGCACAGGCTGGCCTGGTCCCACTTTGCAGAAACAAAATAATTCTTCAATTCTAACCCCGTAGCTGAAATATTTTAAACACACNGCATCATTCTTTGTACTACACAGGTCTTTTATGAAACAGCAATATGGTCAAAAACTTATACCATCTTTTCATTGGGGTAAAAAAAAAAAATAGGTGGGAGAAAGGCACATCAAGGTGAAACTCTACAAGGATTCACGGAATATTCTTCCTCTCAATGCTTCCACTGAAATGATGGGATTGCCAGGTGCCAGCTCCCTCTCCCCTTCACACTCAGGAAGACATGTACAGTTCAGGCAGTGCACTTATCAACATTACCCAGTATCTGGAGTACTTCCCAAAAGAATTAGAAGAATTATGGAAAGGGGGTTTATCACTAAGGCCTTCTACACTTCAATTTTGCCAGTTGGACTCTTCCAGAATGGGTAAAGAAAAAAGACGACCATAGCATAGATAAATTTTGTCAATATAAGCATAATTGTAACATTTAATAACTGTCCAGGTGTTTCGGTGGCTGCAGCAATATGAAGTGCTTTTCTGCTGCAGCTGCTGTAGGGCTTTTACTAGTATAGCTATTACTTATAAAAGAAATCACATTTCTCACTGACATAGGCCAGCTTTCAAAAGTGCAGAAACCCACAAAACACTCACAAAATTGAGAAAAATTAATCTTCAGCCACTGAACCTTCAGATACTTCAGGTATAAGTTTAAATTTTACCAAAGAATCAGCACAAACACCACATGTCTGTATGCTGTTTCTGAGGCTCCTGGCCATGAATAAACAGTGAAAGGGAACTGCCACAATCATTCTTTTTTTATTTTCTTAGCCTGTTACTTTCTTCCCTGCAGTTGCTTTGAAGCATCACTAAAAATTAAGAAAAAATTTCTATAAAAGATTACTGTTGTTATAATAAAAGCAGATGCTCATAAGAGCAGATTTAAGCTGAAGATTTTTCTTTTTCCCAGCCCCAGTTTGAGAGTTATCTATTTGTGGAAACATCAGGTTCCACACATTATCTATGCAAAGTGCATTTCATTACGGTAATAACAGGAAGATATTTTCACAAGGAATCAGCACAATGTATAATGTGTGCTATAATGTTATGCAGAAATATATATTACAATATATAATCATAATAGTTTTAAACATCTTAAGTGCTGCATAAAGTACTTGTTACAAGGGCAAAACTGGAATATTGTTTTTCCCCATGAAGCAAGTACATTGTTTTTTAGCTGCCAACAAGCTGTGAAATGGTAATAATTTTAGGACGTTGCCACATCCCGCCACCATGAATGTCAGCCTCCAAGGGCTTCAAGTATCCTGCCTCAGTCAGTGGAATTCCCTACTTTTAACCATTCTATTCAGAATATTGTAGCTATTTTAGTCAACATAATTTCTCATTCTTTTGACTGCAGATAAGTATTTTGAAGAAAAGTTTAATCCCAGTTGCTTTGCAAGGACCCGAATTCCAAAGCATAAGGACCCAGTATGTGTATTATAATTTGTATTCACATTTAAGAACAGAAAATGCCAAAGTGTTGGAAAAGACGATTATGTACCATTCTTAAATTACAGGCATATAGCAAAATGCAGAAGAATACTGGGAATATACTTACAAATATACCAACAGCACTTTCTCACTTTCTGTATTTTACTTGGTGTATGTCAGGAAGTCTTTTAAGCCATAAAAGTACATGGCAAACTCTTTTGGGGTAACATACTCTTACTGAAGTAAACAATATGCATTAATAACAAGTATTGGCCCAAATTGTACAGTCAGATCAGGTGTTCTCTTAAGAGGCTGATTGCCCCCAACATCCAAACAAAATGCAATGGAAGCTGCTTTTATTATTTATTATATTTTTTTATTTAATTTTTTAATTTATTATATTAATAACAATATTCAGATTTAAACTATATTAAATACCATTTCTAATTCAGGGCTTAGTTGGGCATACCTTGCTCATACAAGTAATCCTAGTGATTTTACTGCCAGCTACTATAATTATAGGATCAATTAAAAAAAAAAAAAAACACAAAAAAAACACAAAAGAAGGCAGAGAAGGTGGCCTGCAGGTGAACACTGGGATGTAAATTAGTAAGCTCCAAACCTCAAAGGGGAAAAAAAAGAGTTATATCAATGGATCATTCAGTGTCTCTTCCAGCACCATAACTAAGTGGAATTAAGTATAACTATTAAGTATAACTACAACGAAAAAACTGATTCAAAACAAACAGAAAGTGGTGGCCTTTCATGTAATGTGTCATTATGCAGCGGAATTGCTTGCCACAGGATGTTGGGTAAGCTCAAAGCTTACACAGGTTCTCCACAAGACCGGACAAGGTCACGGAAAGAAATCCATGGACTATTAGTAAATACATAGACAGACCATCTGGCTCAGGAGTTGCCTGGCAGCATATGGCTGCAAGCTGGTGAAAGCATTGTGAATGCTGGCCTTGCTTTAAAACTCTTGTATGGGTGTCTTTTAAACATGGCTAGGGTACCAGACAGATGGACTTCTCGTTCAATCCAGTAGTTACTTTTATGTTTAAATAAGCCATAATTTAAAAGTATTCTGATTCCTTGAAACACCTGAAGTAGTGTAAATGCGTATGACTGACAAAAAATACAAATTATGACTCAGCATACAGGACAGTAGCATAAAAACGTTTATTATATTGCATGATTTTAAAAAATAGCTTTTTTTAAAAGTAACATATCATGTTAACTTTATGATTTAATTTTTTAAACTTTCTGAGGATATAATTATCTGGTTAGATTTAAAAGCATCACCATTAGAGGAAATTTGCATCATATTTAACGTGCCGTTGTCACAAATAACTCTCAGGAACTCAGTCCTCAACCTGCATCTTGTGATGCACAGGCTGGCCTGGTCCCACTTTGCAGAAACAAAATAATTCTTCAGTTATAACCCCGTAGCTGAAATATTTTAAACACAGAATAACACTGACAGTGTACTTATCTGCAGAACACAGGCCCCTTTCTAAATTGTAAGCCAAGTTTTTAGCTCATAGTGGCTGTTCAGTGTTATCTTAATTCAGTGAATTATGTATTAGCAAAATAAACATGTATTTAAATTTTAATGGTGCATTTTAGTCAGGCGAAACTGTTGTATTTATGCCCTGATTGGAAGTGTAAATATCAGAACTGTCAACTGACAAACAGAAAGACATCCTCTGCATCACTACAAATTTCTGAGCGATATTTGGAGTCAACAACTGTTAAATACATTTTGCTATAGCAAAATGTACAAATACTAAGAATACCTCTGGACTGAAGACTTTCTAAAAAAAGGTCTGTTCTCATTATAAAATGTCTGCATATATTATCAACTCCTATGTCCTTCGAAAAATTACATTCAGGTGCATCCCGAGAGCTCCTAATCCAGCTCATACTGATGCATACACAGACTGTCACGGTGATCGTTTGGTTTTATGTGTTATATTTGAGGCAGTAGAGCTGAAACCTAAGACTGCATTTTAAATAAGCTGTATTTACTTCAGACTAAAACAAGGTAGATAGAGCAAATAAAAGAACCCCCCTTGAGAATATTCACAAGAACGCATCCGTTTAAAGATGGTATTAAACACAGTTTACACAATAGGCCTTTAATATAAGCAGAGCATTCCATATTTTGTTTCCTTCAATTTCATCCCTAAACATTTGTTCACTATTCATACATTCCTCAGTGCAATAAAAATACCTCCAAAATTTAGTTCTATCTATTAGGCTTGCAATATTTTTATTTTTCCTCAACTACTTGTATTTGCATGCAAAGTCTATTTATTGGAAGCAGCTAATACAAGACAGCACTGCAGAATCCAGTGATTTGCTAAGCTAATAATCTTCACATGAATGTTAGCTAATATGAGAGTATTTTCAAAGATCCTGTGTATCACAAATTAGTGGTCATACAAACTCCAGAGCACAATTCTAGAAGCAAATGAGAAGTTCAGTCTCTGCGCAGACAGTCCATGGTGTGTTCAAGCCTGTGAACCCATCATCCTCAAACACGACGTAAAGGAAGGAATTTTGTCTCTTATAGCACGTATCTGCTAGGAGGAGCGGCCAGCAGAGTAGGACCATTTTTCCTTTCTGTCCTGCTATTAGGAATATTTTGTGTTCTGCAAAACAGAGACCAGTTTTGTTTTCACTTCCCTCCACAGTTACTGGGCTGGTGTAGGTGGATTTTGGGAGACCATGACCATGAGCCCATTTCCCCCAGCAGAAGCTGAGAGTGCTGCCAGTTAAGAGCTGGCTTTGAGTATTTCTTCCATCAATAATAAGGATTGTTTATAATAATTGTCCAGACCAAGGCATAACTGTTCCCAAACTGACACTCACATAATCCTTTCCCCCTTTCCCGTGTATTAGAGACAGTGGCATCCTTAGCATGTTCTACAGCACACTCACGCAGTGCCGGGTAACGGTGGGTGCAAAACAGGTACCTTCCATAGGCTTCATTGTTCTTGTAAATATGGGTGCCCCTATTTTCAATTCAAAGGACTTCACTTGAAATTATAATAAGGTATTTCAAGGGATCCTTCAGTTCGGAGTTCTCCTTCTTGAAATGAACAGAATTACTTGCCTGACTTTCAATGTGACCCTTTCTTTTCCTCCTCTTTATCTGCATCTTTATTTCATTGTGTTCCCAAGCTAAACTCAGAAAGAGGGACAGATCTTCAGGCTGAATTCTCCCACTTCACAACCAACAGTGGTCACTCCTCTACACATCACAAAAACAGGAGTTTTTTAAAAAAAACATAAGGAATAGCAAGCCTTCATTTTATCTGCAATACCAAATATATTCAATATATGTGAAAATGCCAGTAGATGTCAGTCAAACCAGGGCCTATGATGGTATCATGATCCAACAGTGTCTAAATCAGATTCTCATGGATGAGTTTCAGAAACCCAAGCTTCACTTAAGTACCCCAACAATTTGAAGCTCAGAGAATACTTGAAGCTAATGTCATTTCATGTCCTGAAAGTAGCAGCTAGCAGGAAATACAGAGATGTCAGCCTGGTGTCCAATTCCAAGGCAGGATCTTACAGACCCAGTAGCTTCAAAAGACTCTGAGAACTTCATTGGCTGGCCTTCTGCCAAGAGTGGCAATTACAAAGGGTTAGGACATGGAAAGCTTACTCATTTTTTGATGTGTCCCAAATGCCTATTGGGGTTTTTTTCACACAGAATGGTTCAGGTTGGAAGGGACCTTAAAGATCATCTAGTTCCAACCCTCGACAACCTCATGACAAGTTTTGTATCCTGCTATCCCAAATGGTATGCTCCTAACTACAGATGTGAAAATAAAGTGTTGGTGCAGAACAATGTCGGTTGGGTCTTTGTACACTTACTAAAGCAGATGCCAAAGATAAACAAGACTATACCATATGTAATAGGTGTATACATTTAAGAGGTTTTTATTGTGATAAATATGCATACTTACTAAAACATAAATTGAAATGACTGAGCTTCTAATAGTGAAAGCAACAAACTACCATACTTTTTTCCATTAGATTTAGGAGGAAACAGCTGTTGTCAATGGCAGCATGATGCCAACAGTCGAACAGGAAGGATTACAGCATTCAAGTCATCTTAATCTTAGTGCATAAGCATTAATAGAGGCTTTTCTTTCACCACAAATGAGTAATGTAGCTAACCTCTGCCACTGGCCTGAACTTCTGACTTACCTAAGAAAACTATGTGCTGTTGTTAGCGGTGTAATAGATGAAGTACTGTTTCCTTTCGCAAAAATGTCATGAAGGATTTATAAATCTGATGTAAACTGTTAAATGGATAGCAACACGAAGCCCAAAACATTAAAATGGTATCTCTGCATTAGTGCTAAATACATCTTGAAAGAAAACATAACACCCCGTACTGCACTTAAATCTGTGATATACAGGTCATCATGATTTCCTCTTTATCAAACTGAAATGGACCGTATACTCTGCTGAGTGAGAGAGTTCACAGGAGATTGCTAAGGACGCAGAGTGCAGAGGGAGTCAGCGTATACCAGGGAGTTCATTGCATGCAAACCGCTCTTGGTCGGGAGCAGAAATGCACTCCTGAAAGACTGAGAAGACACTTCAAACTGACATTTACTCAAACACTTCTGTTCTGCCCTCATTTCATGCCTGTCTTATCCCATAACACTGAAGGTCTTTGTTGATCCCATCTGTAGGAATTGTACGTACACATGCATGCATTCATAATTCTTATTTTTAAAATAATCTTAAAAAGTCTACTTAACTTGTATCACTATTACATTTAACAAAGGTATATTTTAATGTACTTGCATTATTATCATCTATATTTTGATGAGTCTTACTGTTATTATTACTATTATGAAAGCATTCATTTTAAAATTCTTTCAATTTTGTTTCAGTCAGTTTTTACTGACCATTCTGGGTATACCACTTAATTAGAGAGCTGAGTGCCACCATGACACTATGGGCAACAACAGCTAAGGACAAAATTGCTGCTGCAGGTAGTTCAAAGGATTATCACACAGACCAATCCTTAAATTTTATTAGAAATTGATCCTTTAACTGAATTAACCATCCACAGCAGTTTTTTATCTAAATTAAGTTTCCTTCTTAAGTTTGCCTAGAGGCAGATGGTCGTCTTTAAAGATTATTGGAGATATAAACCATTCTATCTCATATATACAATTACAAATCAATACTGGGTCTCTAATTCATAGGGAACATGCTTTTCTCTGGCGATGGAATCTTTTGTTTCATTATGCCTGGGTCTAATTGTATTTACTGTCATAATAGCAAAATGTAGCATTTATCTAAGATGTTAATCTGTTGCTAGTGCTGGCCACCAAATGTGGGACCATATGCTTCTCCACTGTGATGAGCAGAGAGGACCAAAATTGTTTGAACAGAATTAATATTTCCTACAGGAAAAATACATGGGAGATCATTTCTCCTCTTGCCCCCATCCTTTGTCATAGTGATCCCACACTAGTAATGTGCAGGGGCGAAGGTCCCACAGCTCACCTTTGTGGCAAAGATTCAATTTAATCATCTGAGTCAGACCGAAAGTGGTTCTAAAGGACACTTTCCTGCTAGTTGTCAGATGTTATCACAACTGTAATGGTCTTTCTGCGCATGCACGAGCATCTGCAGATCTGAGCAACCCAGATTGCAATGGCTGCCTCCACCCAGAGGAGTCAATGGCCCTTCTGGGAGTGAGAGGCTTGAACAGAATCTTTTCTTCACAAAGGAAAGGGTAAGGCTCGCGAGGTACAAAATAACGCATATTACTTTCTCTTTAGACAGTCAATTCCTTATTCACAGCAATCAGAAACACTGAAGACTGCTGGACTTCTATTATTCCTTAACTGGTGTTAAATATATATCACACAACAGCATGCAGAATAAAAATTGATCCACCAGGTCCAAGACAAAGAGGACATACAATATACTACTGTAACAGCATTAATTTGGTGTATAGTTCTTACTTGGAGGTGGTCCAGCCTTCTTCCCACTGAATACTATTTGTATCTCCAATCTTTGTTCACTTTTGTGTCCAAACAAAAGTATGATAGAAGTATTATTGAACAGTAAAGTACTACACGCTTCTGATGGTCAAGTGTCACCTTTTCTTGTCTTCACCTGAATGAACACAAATTTCCAGCAAGGATCCCAATTTCTAACTGAAGCAACTCCCTTTCCAGTGAGTGATCACTGCAGCCATTTAACTAGTTCAATGTGACGCTTTTGCAAAGCGTGAACTAAACCACTGCTTCACTTTCCTGCATGCTGTCTCTTACTACAAATTTTAGCTGGGTCTAATGAACCTACTTCACACAACTTGCCATAGGTACTTGAGGCTTTTTTCATATTAGGTCCATCATAATAAATTGTACATAGGAGTTTCATAGTTTCATTTCAAACAACAAGAATGCCAAGAACGGCCTATAAATTCATTAGTAAATGGTGCTTTTTCTGATAACCAAGGACTATAAAACCATTCCTCCTACTGATTTTATCTGGCAAAATATTTGGCAGGAATCAGAGTTCTGATTCTGCAGTTCCTGTCAGTTGCACCATTTAATGAAATTATTGTTTTCTGCTTGATTTAATAGTGAGTACAGACTGTTGAGGTTTTTTTTAAACTTCATTATTTGACTCTCATACACAGAGTTGAATGCTGATTTGAAGCATTCATAACTCCTGTGCCAAAAACCATTGTTCTAGTAAATTGAGTTCCTTCACAGAAGTTGTCATTTTTCCACAAATGCTTCTTTTGACACGTTCATTCAGTTATGCAGTATTTTTAGCAATTAGCATTTGTTTAAAGTCGAATATAAATACCACGTCTTAGCATCATGGTAAAATCTATGTGACCTTTCAACTTCAGAGATAAAGGAACAATATTTTTATTTAAATTCCCCTTGCTTACATGATAAAATGAATCTCTTATTGAAATGCCTGAGGTTTTCTGGAATCCTGCCTTTACAAAGTAAGTATCTGATGCAGCACCATCCACGTTCTTGGATTCTGCATTTCCGTATCCATCTCCTACACCAAGTTCCTTGGTACAGCTGCAATGCAAACTGCATACAGACTATGTTGCAGATACGTCCCTGGCTTCCTTCATGTTTACTTGCAGGTTCTGACACTCAGATTCAATCACTTATAAGCCATCTCCAGAAATCTGACTTTTGGAGAAAAATTGAAGAATTAGATAGCATTATAGAATGGGCTACAGGAGTTGGTTTGCACTTGCGAAGAGAAGGGACTGTCCTCTCATTTCTGCTAGAGGCAACTTCAGTTCTGCAGAAAGGGGAGGAAAGAGAAGGTATGTGTAAGCAAACGTAAGCAGGTCTGGGTCTCATTACTTTGTGTAAATCCATAGGACATTTGGTTTTGCCTTGGGAATTACGGCAATGTCAGTACATGCTTCTGCCCAGGACGTGAGATCTGCCACTTCACCACCTACAAACATTCCAGTGTTGGAAACAGTATTAAAAAAAACAGAAGCAAGCAAAAGAAAAAAAGGAAGAAACAAGCAGAATTTTTAACTCAATAAATAATATTTGCCTTGACTTCAAGCTTAATTTTGGGAGGACATGAAGTATGAGGGCTCCTGTCCTTAAAACTGCTAAATTTATTGAATGTCTATGACTACTTCATTTTGGCTGGACATCTTTGCGTTGAGCTTGCCTCCAAGTGTTGTTCTCGCCACTTGTTTTTTCTTATACTCTATGTTTAGGCCTGGGTGGACATTTTTAATTAGTATGCATTTCTTTTCTCTCTCTACTTGTTACTATGCTCCCTGGGAAGAGTATCTTTTACAACTGCAGTTACATACACTTTTTTTAAAAAGTCACCAACTTCTTGCCATAACATTGCGTGATTTACATATCAGTAATTCCACAAAATGCCTCAGTCTCTAATTACGCCATCTGATAATTATTCAAATTCCCAGCTCAGTGGGACATACAGTGGCTAAGAGCCATTCTGGGTTACTGGCTTCTGGTAAGTAAAATGTGCTTGGTTGTACTATTTTCTTGAGTGGATTTTCTAGAAATTTTCACTGTACTTCAAGCTCCTGCTTTAAATCTCTGATCTCTCAAAGCTTACTTTATGCAGCCCTGTTTCTCATTTTGAGCTTTGTACTGTAGAGAGGAAAATTCTTAAAGTGATGCAACCCTTCCCTCCACAGGAAAGGTGATGGCCACAAAGGCTTCTTTTTATGGCCAGAGATTATGAAGATGATTTTGAACGTACAAAGGAGGAATGAGCCTGATAAAAATTTATACTTATTACATGATAGGTATAAAGTGTCCAATAATTCCATTGACCACTGGTGCAGCAAAAAATAAATGGGAATATTAGCTTTTTCAATTACTCATTGCAGTTGGTTTTGCTGATGAGAGGATCTGGCTGAGAGGATACACCAGGAAGGATTGGAGGAAATATGCATCTGAGCAGGAAGAGTGGGGGAATGAAGGTGTACGTGTGTGCTGCAGAGTTATTATTGTTGTATTCCCTAACACAACGAGGGAAATGATTACTCAGCTATTGCAGCTATCTCCTTTCCTATGTTGGAAAAGTCACCACAGGGACCACTGAGCCAGGGTGTGTCTGGCTTGACAGGTAGGATCAGAAAGAGAGGACGCAGTCTGAGAAACGTCTGCCAGCCAGCCTTCTCCTTGGTGGCAAGGATGACTCCCCACCTCCAAATGGTACAAGTGTCTCTTGCTTTTTATTGCACCTGGTAAGCCTGGTGAAAAGCCAAAATGGTGAGTGTCCCATCTCATGTTTCCTGGGCTGTGACAATTCTCCCGCCTTTGTGTGGTTTCCAGGAGGTATCACATGGAGCAGAACGGTGAGAAATGAATTGCTAACACAACATTGGTGATGGCCTTCTTTATTCAAAGAGCTAGTCAAATTTAATTGAATGAAAACTGCTGGATGGCCACTTTTAATTCACTTTGAGAATTTTTTTTTCATTTAGCATAGATTGGTCAGAAAGTGGTAAGCTGTTTCAAAGCAGCAATGAACAAATACCCTCTTTTCAAGACAAGTGTGCTGATGCAAGAGGGTGACATCTTTGCAGAGCTGATACAGAATCATTCAGGAATCCTTTTTAGTCAAAATTAGCTGAATTAACTATTTTAAATTGTCTTTACTAACAGCATTTTGCAGAGCGCATGCCTTTTTTTCATCCTGTCACTTTTAAACAAAAATAAGAGTTCAGGCTTACACACAGATGATCCCCAAGTTTAAAACCTTGAGTTCTCTGTTCTACAGCCTCACTGTAAGCTTCTCAGATGTTCAGTAACCTCTGAAGAGTTGTCAGCTCCATATAGATAACTGACAAGTGTGCAACATCTTTGGTTGAAAAAATGGATTTATCTAAACAAGGTATAAGGTAAAAAACCTGTAAGAAATGAAGGCCGGGGGGGTGGAGGGGGGAGGACAGCACGGGATGACACAGGACAAGAAAGCTCTGTTCCTGGTTCTATTTTACCTCAAACCAGGACACTTAGAGGTCAAAAAGTGTAGGGATAAAATGAGAATTTCCAAAAGTCAANGCAACATCTTTGGTTGAAAAAATGGATTTATCTAAACAAGGTATAAGGTATGAGTCAAAAAACCTATAAGAAATGAAGGCCGGGGGGGTGGAGGGGAGAGGACAGCACGGGATGACACAGGACAAGAAAGCTCTGTTCCTGGTTCTATTTTACCTCAAACCAGGACACTTAGAGGTCAAAAAGTGTAGGGATAAAATGAGAATTTCCAAAAGTCAATCTGAGTCCTGACAGTTGACAGGTCCTAAGACCTAGCAACATAAATTAAGATAAACATATACTATTCTTTGACAGGATAGAGAGAAAAATAGATGATATTGCAGTGAAGTTGCTACACAGTAAGAATGGAGCTGAGATCAAAGATAACACTGGCATGGCCACCCCAAAACTTTGTGACTCAATCTTCTGTAAGAAGAATGACAGCAAAAGCCAGACAACTACTGAAAATGTGTGTATAACACTAAACTGCATGCAAGGCAGAAGAAAAGTTTTTAAAGTTTGGAAAAATTAAGCCAGGCAGGATAATCTCCTGCCCCAAATACTGAAGCAATTGACCTATGAATTCAGTAGTAAGTAATTTTAAAAATCTATCAACTCCAGTGATGCCACATTAATAGACAATGTCAACATAACAAATATAAATCAGAAAAAGATGAAAACTGGCAACTTCACACCTGTTACTCTGAGCTTGATAGTTTGCAAGTCTTTTTAAGAACTTCAAAGGAAAGGATGTTTTGAGACAGAGGTAAATGGAAACCTGAATCATGATTTTTCCAAGGTAAATACAGATTTTGGTTATGAAATAACTTGTTGCATTAAAGAGGGAGAAGATGCAGCAGATCTAACCTATATGGCCTTCAGTATTGCATTTGATACTGTGACACACAAGGAGCACAACTGCACGCACAGTGACACAAACAGGAGATGGGGAACAGTGTAAATTTGTAAACTAGGGAAAGACTTAGCTGAAAAGAGACAGCAAGAAATATATCACACCAAAAAGTGATTTGATCTATTGGGAGAAAGGGGAGTCTTCTTGCTAAAATTTCTCAAGGTTTCCTCTTACTAATTATTGAATATTTTCATTCATAACTTTAGCACAGAAAGAAAAATGTGAAATTTACCAATAGTATGAAATTAGGGACACCAATTTAGAGAAAGTCCAGGATATTATACAGGAAAAAAGGATGAATGATAGGACTGGAAAAAAAAAAAAAAAAAGAGACAAAAGTGCATGTGTTTAATAGGCTTAATAACTAGATTTTATGCTATAAGCCAGGGGACCCATCAGTTTGAAATGACAGATACTAATTGGTCATAAGGCAACCATGAGACACAGTGTAGTACAGCAATAAAAAAGGCATATGCAGTCCCACGTATATCTAGCTATATCAGGGTAGATAGCAGAGTTTTAATATCATCACAGACACTGATCAGACATTACTTAAAATTATACTGTCTCTTCTGATCACTTATATTCAAAAAAGTCGTATTCAAACATGAACAACCACATCAGAAAAAGCAGAATCTACTCAGCATGAGCAAGTAAGAAGCAACAATAAAACTGCTGTTTTCAAGTACTCATAAACATAGATATCCTGGGTGGGAAAATCCATTTAAGTTAATCAACAATGTCGATACAAAAGAAATATGTAGAAACTTTCCACTGGCAACCATACATTGAAAACTAGAAATCCATTTCTAACTATGAAGAGAAGCAAGGTTCCAGAACACCCACCAAGAAGCACAAACAATATAATCTTTAAAAAACCATAAAAGTATGTTTATGAAATGGATTAGAGATGGTAGCTTTTTTTTTTTAAGCCGCAAGGTAGCACTCAGTGAGCTAGGAAGTTCTTCCCAGTCTGGCATCCTCCTGTGCTATGTTCCTACACCAGGGTGGCAGAAGCAACAGAAAGTAGATACATTAAATATATACAAAAAAGAATCTTACATTAAAGTTACATTCAGCTTCTAAAAGTAAATGAACTCGAGAACTTCAGAAGTCAACAAAGTCACTTCAGGTCTATGTGTCCCAATACGTTAATTGCTTTAATCTATAATTTTACAGAGGAAACAAAATTATGTACAAGTACACTTTTGTCTTTGAAGGGGGAGGAGAGGTTGGTAAGAGTCAAAGACCATGCAGTGGTCCATGCAGACCATTTGTATGCTCGTGCAAGAGCACAGGGAGCCGTAAAATAATACCTGTGCTGTATAACCTCACCTGCAGCACTTGGCAGAACCCTGTATCATTTACTTATCCATCGGAGATGGCCAGGCTGGTACCAAACCCCCAGAAGAATGGAGGCAAGGACACCCAGTTAGACTCAGGAAGCATGGTAGTTCCCTGGGGTGCTCTAAGAAAGACATGAAATTTCTGAAAAAGAAGTTTCAGTTGTGAACACTTTGGCCAAGTAGGTAGCCAGGGATGCTGAACCAAGCGGTCCAGACTCTTTGTATTGGTAACAGCAACATCATCATCTTCAACCTCTGCTGGACCTCTAAGCAGGAGGAAGTTGTGTTCCTCTCTGCTTCCTCATCCTCTCTCCTCTCTGCTCCTTCATCAAGCTAACCATGCACAGCCACATGCTGTTGCAGTAGCAGTACAGCGTTTTGTCCAAACTTTTGGTCTAAGGCTCCTTTAAGTAAAATGTGCCAGGCCAGCTAGAAATATTCCTCAGGTAGGATTCAGTCCATCGGCCACATCTTGAACCACGCAGACCCAGATCATGGATTTTTTGAGAAGCAGATCCATGCTTATGCCAAAGCCTGCACAACCTCAGTGAGACCCCTTGTTGAGTGTAAAGATGTTGGAATCAGAGGGATGATGGAAGATGTGACTGACAGTATTAGCTGAAGTTTTTTATTTGCTGGACAAGTTTTTAAAGATATAAAAATTTCATATATAAAAGCAGGGATCTCATGACCACTCTGAAATAGTCTTAGTTGCTGCTTCAGTTAACAATCTTGTTGCATTTCGTGTGACCACTTTCAGAGGCAGGTTATAAAACCAGAAAATTAATTCATAAAAAAAACTTAAAAAAAAAAAAAAGCGCTTAAAGCCTGGGACTGCTCCTTTCTACCTGTGTAGCTTAATCTTTTTCATTTCCTAAAATGAGGAACTACCACGGCCATGGTTCAGTCCAAATTTCTGCAATACAATTTAGTGTGGAAACCTCCTTGGTAGCATGGAGCCTTCACACCCCTTGTGAATGTCTTACATTCATAAGTCTATGTCTTTGTCTTCAGTTTTCTTGTGTTGCCTGGTGGTGTCCTTGGGAGCTGCTCTATCTGCCGACGTCTCCTTTGTCTGTTGTCCTCAGGAATCACTGCTCATCTCTGTTTTTGTATACTGCTCTGCTTTCACTTGGTGCACCATCTTTATTTACATAGAGATAATTATGTAAAGTATATTTGTAGGAAAAATCTCACCTTGCTGAGAATGTAATTTAGTATTTTTACAATTATTTTCTTAGCTGATCCAGTCCCATTCAGTGAGCCTGCTTTTGTCTGACTGAAACTAATCAGAAGTCTATGACCAAGCTGAATAGGACTTAAATGGGTACAGAACTATACTCTATAAGGGCTCATTAGTCGAGGTAAGTGAGGAGACCAAGTACTGCTAGATGATTTCTTCTAGCAAGTATGAGTACTGTATTTACGTCCAATTTTCAGACAGGGCATTTCTTAGAACAGATGTACAGCGCCCAAGGTTGCAACTTATTCCTGTAACTTCGGGATCCTATGCTTTGCAAGGTGTCAAATTCAAAGGTAAGACAGATTCCTATGATGTCCATATTTCTGTTAACTGTGCAAGTCTTACAGTGATTTGAATTAATTACCTGTTTCTCAGTAAGTACTGAATTAAGGGCATAATTATGATTCTCTAATGATCTGATTATAGCAATTGTTTGGGCTGCCTGGTGTACTATTTTATTGACATAGTCCACCACAAACTGTATTCTTATAAACTTACTAAGTACAGTCTTTCACACTGAAATATATTATTCTCATGACACACTAGCATAGTATTTATTCACTTACTGTGGCAGAACCTTAAAATCCAATTCGTGGACCAGGTCTTGCTGGTTAAGAATTTACGCGGAATATGAAGACAACAATTGACCCTTTGCATTTCTGTGTATGCTGTATTCAGGGCACAAAAAGGGACAATGCTGATGATACACACTTTTCCCAGCACACCAGCTGCCTAACTATTCTTAACTCAACCAAACAGCTTATTTTTCCGTTTCCTTGCTCTTAATTGGTTTTTAACAATTTCCATCCTCACATATAGGAAAAATACTATTCCATGGCTAGACAGAAACCTACTAAAATGGTTTATTCAGAGATCATAAATTATAGTATTTCAAGAATATGTCAGACAACTTCATATTTATGCATTCTCTTCTCTACTTTGCTGTTTTCTGGGTTCATTGCTATATTGCTGGTCACTCGCTAACCGATGCAAAGAATAAGGACACTGTAATGCCTAAGAGTAGCTGTTCATGCCTGACTGGCATGGATTCAAAAATCCATTGCCTATCTTTCATGATTTTGTGATGCGGATGGAAAAAGCATTACATGATTTTGCTAAAATCAAGCTGCACTTTAAGCCTGTAGACTCACGAAAGATAAATGAGTCCCCTTCCCTGGTATGTTCTGCGTGCAAATATGCTCTGTCTCGCTGATGTGTACTGGTTTCAGGGAATGTTTCTTGCTTACTTATGTCATGTCAGACAATGCTACTATTTACCACTCCTGCAATACCCAGTGAAGTATCAAAGCTCTTATTTAGCTTTGACAAACAGAAACTTACGCTAGCTCGTGTTCATTCAGGACTATAACATTCAGTTTCTTCACTTGTTGCATTTACTGAGTCCCTTTGCAGACACATCTCCAGTAGCTCTACTTCTCCTATAAAAGCAAATTTCTGGACTTTTTTCAACATCTTCCCTAATTTTATTGACTTCTTTTACTCAGTACTAAAATAATCAAATTCTGCCTGTGGCCACATATTTATTAAATTTTGAGATATGCTCATCGCACTTTCTGGATACCTTGATGCTCATCCAGCATGAGAAGAGCTTTAAGTCTTGTAAACTTGTTAGCCTCTTTGCATCCTTTCTCACAACACCTACAAAACACTTGACAGTGATCAGGCTGCTGCTGATGTACAAACACAGCTTTACTGCTTTGCTGCATTTCCCCATCTGTCTGAATTATTCACTGTTTCCTGTTTCCCTTTATATTATAAAGTCTTTGAGGATGAGTTTTGTTGTTTCGGTTTTTTTGTTTTGTCTGATGCTTATAAAGCAAATAGAGCCATGAGGCTCTGGTTCAAAACCAGCAGTAATATGCTGCTAAACAAACAACCACTGTTCAGAGGAGGACAAGAGAAGACAGGCAGGCATAAGGAATTGGCAGGGATTTTTCCTTCTTGACTTCCTTCTCTATTTGCCCAGAAAAGGAACAGCAGCGCAAAACCACACAAATTTATAAAATTAGAGCTCTGTCTGTGGTTAGGCTTGCAGAGTAGGTTAAACAGTTTTAACAATGAAAATAAGCTATTGGAAAAAAAAACAAACAGGTGATGTTACATGCTTTTCTCATGTAATTCATGACAAAGTATTACTATTTAATAATTGTTTCAAAAATATCTAGAGAGGGCAGATAGCCTAGGAATCAAGTCTTAAATCATACCAATGAAAAGTTACAGTACAATTGATTGCCGTTTTTACCACTCATTCCTATGGCTAACTTGGAAAAATTCATCTAATGAAATTGGTTCTCAGAGCTGGCGTGCCTCATGTGAAAATGCTACACAAAAACATCACCGCTAACATTCACAAGTTAAATTTCTGGCTTAATGTATGCTCCCTCTCCACACATTTTCTTTACGTTTTCGATCAAGTGTTTCGATGCATGTACAGAAGAAAAATTGTGACTCAATAAAATACACGTGGAACACCACCAGGACTGCACTTTTTTTTTTCTTTCCCTCCGTTCAGTGCAAAAACATTTGTATTCAGCTGCTAAATTCTAATGAGAATAGATGATATTGGTAAAAATGGCTTAGCAATGCATCCCGCCAGAAGACACGGGAAGCCAGAAGGAACAGGCAGTGTGTCCAATCCGTGATATCACAGTGATGACACGGGAGTGCTGCGGGGACATCAACTTTCCAGACCGCGAAATAACAACCGGTGTTTTCCACCGAGCGCCGNTCCCCTGAGGCTTTGGCGGGGATGCCCTGGGGCGGCCTTCCCGCCGCGACCGCGCCCCGGGGGGGCCGGCGGGGGCCCGGC
>VXBO01014695.1:203795-225314 GCA_013400135.1 Rhinoptilus africanus
GTGGGTGGATGGGGCCCGGGCACCCCGCGCTGCGTGGGAGAGCGCAGGCCGGGAGGTGTGAGGGTGGAAGCGTAGCACGGGTGTAAGGAGGATGGTCCCATCTCTGTGTATAGAACCATGGAATTGCCTATGCTGGAAGGGACCTTTCAGATCATCTGGTCCAACCATCAGCCTAACTCTGACAAAAAGTGTATCTCTAAGGACGGCGGAGGCCAGCACGGAGCCTGCGAGCTCTCTCGATGGCTGCTTGGTGGGGAAGAGCTCAACCAGGAGCACAGGGGACCACCGCGGGCCCGGGCAACCTGCCTTACCGCACAGAACTGACCTCTGCACCATCTGCTCGGCAGAGGACAGCGGAAGAGGAGCTGATTTGATTATGGTGTGTAAGCACCTAGACAGGAGGATTTGTCACAGCAGAGAGCTCTCTAATCGACCAAAGACATAAGAAGAACCGAAGGGCTGAAGCAGAAGCTAGACAAATTCAGTCTGGGGACAGCAAAACACGTTTTGTGTTACCATAAGGCTACTGAAACACTGAAACGATTTATGTAAAGCACTACTGGATCTTGAATATCTTGAAATTTTAGCCCTATAATGGATGATTTCTTCATATAAATCGCATATAAATAATCCCTAAATCTGTTTGGTTGGGTTATGGAGAAAATCCTGTGGCCTTTGTTACTGTAGAAATCAGTTTAGATGATCACAGAACAGATGATCAGAACAGTAACTCCAGGTTTTCAAACCTACACATATTAATTACTTAGTTTCTTATGCACTCCAAATTGTGACTATCCCTTCAGCCTTATTCTCCCCTTCTTGTGCATCCGCTCTGGGCACTGAACCAGGCAAGACTCTTGAAACAAAGGTAGTAAGTACTAAACGTAATTCAAAGATGATCATAATGCACCCATTAACTTGTATGAGGAAAGGTTGCAGACAAAAATGTACTCTGTATTTTTCTGACTCAGAATGCTTTATTTATAATAATGACTTTCTCTAATGAACGATTTCATCGTGTTGATAACATTCAGATTACTGAAACTTAGAAACAAAGAGAAGTCACAGCACAGGGAATCTAGCTCACCAGGAAGTACCTTGGGACTGTGGATAGCTTGGAAGTAAGTAATGCCACAAAGATACAACTTAAATATTTGATATACATTGAAAGGTTGTACCTGCAAGTTGCTATTCAGTCACTGTACCCTTTTGAAATAAGGTGGCTAATGTAAATTGTATTTCATTTTTTCTAGGAAGAATTAATTGGAAATCCTCATTGACAGAACTTTAACTCAGTTTGTGGTTTGCTGTAGTCTCCAGTCCCTTCTGTCAGCATGTTCTTGACAGCATCAGACTTGTGAGAAAAGTATGTTTAGTTATTGGTGATGAATCAAAATACAGAGATTCTGTGAACATACAGGAGTTGATGTAGATCGTTAAAATAGATTATTTTTTTTTAGTGCCTAATATTGCTATGTAGATTCTTTTTTTTCCCATTGTACATATGGCTTTATATCCCAAATCCTCATGCTTGTTTTTTTCATTAAAGTCACTATTTTACTCTCTATAAATTCTTTATATGCTTCCTGTATTTCTCAGCTCATGTCAGTTGGAGCTCCAAAATATGTGTCCTTCACTTGCTAACTTGTTCTCGTACTTGATGCTGCTATCTACACTGTTTACAGCTTTGCTCCATGAGTGGAGCAGAAATGGAGTGTTTCACCTCTAGCAGGTTTAACACTACTGGCTTATTTTTTGTAGTTAGTGATCCCTTTTGATATTTGTTCCTACGGTTCATTATTTCTTGATAGCATTCCTTAACATCTTTATGTGCTAACTTTATACTTGTATTTATTCATATAATACATTTGTTCGCAAAAAAGATTAAAAAATCTGAAGTAGCTCTGCTCTGACAATTCTGTTACAATTCAAGTGCTTGTTCACAAAAACATATGAATTGTCTTACTAGACTAAAAACTGATCTGACATACTCATTATTTTTTTCCCTGCAAGAATTTTAACTTTGTATGAACCAAAATTCTGAAAAGTCTGTTCTACAATTCCTAAAAGGACCTATCAAAATGTTTGAAATAAACCATACACTTTAGGAATTTTGTTTCAGTATTTCTTTGCTTTATTCCGTTGTATGACTTTCATTTACTTACATCATGTTCTAGTGGAATTCAGTAATCAACAGGATAACATGTGTGTTTTGATTATATTCTGTCAACAAATTTCTACAAAAGGAATATTTTTCATTGAAACTTTTAGATTTCTTGTAATCAGCATTTTCTAGCAGAAAGCTACCCATCAGAAAGTTTTAGATCGTTCCAGGGAATGAAAATTTAGCCCACTATTTTCACCATGCTAAGTACGAAAGCAAAGCTTTTCAGGGTAAGTATTTGGTCGCACGTAGTGGTCAAGTAAGGCATAAGCTGTTGGCAAGGGGAAATTAATTCCTAATCCTATTAGTTAATAGATGGCTTATTCCCAGCTGTATCATCATATGTTCTTTTTACGGTATCCAATTGATTTAGTACAATCCTGTTTTTTCACATTCTTACATTTTTGGCTTGTAGTCCTCACTGGGATGTATACAAATCGTCAAACCTCAGCATGTCAGAAAAGCTGGGACAGTGAGGTTGAAATAGAAGATAACCAGTGTAAGAGGTGTAGTTATGGGTAAAGAATTTGAGAAGGAGCTACCACCTTTTGAAGTCAGAGCTTTGCCTGTGGAGGAAATCCTTGGGAAAGGATTGGAATAAGCTCTGTGAAATGAAGAGTTACAGTCCGTATAAATATAGGCTTCATCAAAATGCACTCTGAGTATTGTCAGAAGAGTTCACTGACTCTAAAATGGATCAGGTGATTACAGTGAAGTGTCAGGAGATTATAGGAACTCTCAGATGTCTTGAGCATATCATGTTCTAATACATAAAAGCATCTAGTTCCACCTAGAGAATTAAGCGTTCATAATTTAACACAATCTGTAGGCAGAACTCCAGAGAAGAGGCAAAAGAAGATTCTGGTGACAAAACTGTGTTGCATTTGGTAGCCTGAGACAATCTGCATTTGTGAGGCTGGTGCTCTATAGCAGCCGTTGCCATTATGAGCCCCAGAATTTATGTGAGACCTAGTTTTGATAATTTTGAAACGTACAATTTTTTTTTCTGATGTACAAAGCAGGTCTGAGAACAGGAATGCACTATGAACTACTAACACCGGTAAGGTTCTCACTGCAGCCTCGGAAAGAGCACTTATGATTGCAATAAAATCATAAATGCACAGCATTTGTACTCCTGATATAATCTAGTAATCTAGGAGATATATAATCTAATAAAATCACCAAAAGTTAAATGGCAATTTTTTTTAACCTCTTCATCAGTTGGTCTCTATCATGGACAATACTTACAGATACTTAATCAAAAACAATACTTATGTTTGCTTTATAATTTGCTTTCCTTAACTAAGTAGCAATATATTTCAGATTTTAAAATTAAATTATATAAATATGTGCCTTTCTAAAATTCCCACTAACTGTCTGTGTGTATTAGTTAAGAATATATGGAACAAATTTTCCTATACTGTTTCTGTACAAACTATGGTGGTTTGAAGTTTGTTCATCTGCCATTAGTTCATTGTCAGGTGTCATTTTTGCCTCCCAAGCCAACCTGAATCAGTATGAAAAAGATACTGGAGCACTTAGCCATACCATTACTTTTCAGGGAAAAAGGCACTTTGCAGGAAAAAAAAAAAAAGGTGCAGTTTCAAGGTAACAGCAAGACATCAATTTTCCGCTTTTGAAATTAACATAATGTTTTACATAATGATCCTCTCCACTGATCATTAAAATAACATAGTTACCTCGGCAACTGGAACAGTCTGCAAATGTTATCTAGTGATACATAACACATTCTAAAAATACATACAACAAATAAGGTATGGAACATTATCATTTGGGAAAAAATATTTTTTTCAATAAAAATACCTTCTGGTCTAAGCAGATTTTTGTGAGAAAATTTCAGTTTAATGCAACTTTGGTTTTAATCAAACCTGATTTTATTCACTCAGAAACCTGAAGACCTGATGTTGCTTTATTTCCCGACAGTGGAAAACAGTAGTTGCTTTTCAATTAAAACTTGCGCTCTTCTTTAAATGTTTCAATGGCAAATGTGCAGAAAATGAAATTTGTTTCTAAAGCAAGGGCTGCATGCTTAAAAAGCTTCTGGAAAATATGATACACCAAATTATTGATGAATTCAATCTAGGGAGTTTATGGCTTTAGGTCTGAATCATAGAATCATAGAATGGTTCAGGTTAGAAAGAACCTTAAAGATCACCCAGTTCCAGCCCCCCTGCCACGGGCAGGGACACCTCCCACTAGACCAGGCTGCTCAAAGCCCCATCCAGCCTGGCCGTGAACACTTCCAGGGATGGGGCATCCACAGCGTCTCTGGGCAACCTGTTCCAGTGCCTCATCACCCTCACAGTAAAGAATTTCTTCCTAATATCTAAGCTAAATCTCCCCTCTTTCAGTTTGAAACCGTTACCCTTTGTCCTATCAATGACAGTATCCATTGTCATTGCAGCCCTCTCATTCCCTTGTCGGCACCCTGGTGAGTCCAACTGGAACAACTGAGATCTAATGAGACTGAAATGAATGGGCATTGACACTCTTCACCTTTTTTTCTTTTTTCAAGCAAAACACAATTAACTGTGTTGACAGATGGTTTTGACTGTCTTAAAACAAATTTTTGTGTATAAATGACGTACTGAAAAATTTTGACAGGACCATTACCAGTGCATCTCCCATTAGAACGGAAAATCGCTCCCAGCTACAGGTTCATATCCTGTAAATTCTTTCATTCTTGAAGTGTAGCTAGAGTCTTGAAATATCCTCTTCTCTCTGCCTTTGCCACTCACTGCCTGCCCTTCTCTCTCCTGGGAGTGCACAAAGAAATACTCCCCACTTTCATAGTGTTCGCTAAAATTTTCCAGTGAAGCAGGGTTAAAACAATTCCTTAGAATTCAGATTAATTTTAAATACCAAATTCAAATAAATGTAAATATGATTTGCTCTTAAATTTGCTCATGCAATTTGGCTAGTATCTGCAATTGTTTTCAGTTAATGCCATGTGAGATATCAAACACATTGATCTTTTCTGTCCTTTTTAAAGGTATATTTTTGCATACCCCCATCAATGTTTATGAAGTGAATCAAAGCACTTTTTTCAGTGTATTTTGAAAGCTACTGGTGTAGATGAAATTTCAGTGCAAAGGTGTCTGAAGACAGCTAGGAAATTGGTAATTCTTAATGTATTTGAGCATTTTGCCATCACCCATGTTTTATTTAAAGACGTCTCCTTTTGCTGCTGAAAATCTGTGACAAGATCACTCTGATAGAGGGTCTGGGTACCAGACGCGGTATCAAAGCGGTCCTTTGATAGAGTGTTGCTCCAATAGGGATAACAGGATCTTTGCTGTTAGAAGCAGGAGCAGACCCTTTATTTACAAATCATTTTACAGATCCATAGCAAATAATCTCACATTAGGATTTATTTTCACTGGAAAATACAGAACAGTAATGGCCAGGCTGTGACTACCTTTGATTTAGGACAATGACAGCAGGAGACTGAAAGTACTTTTGCGTACTTCTTGCAGGCTTCAGTTTAAACCACCATCCCTATATTTGATTGCAAGTGTTTTCTGGGGGTAAGCAAACTTAAAAGATTGGGGCCAAGGCCTTTCCTCAGACTTTGGTTGTCATGTCAGAATGATATCCAAACACACATCTTTCCCTTCTTTTACCCTCCTTTGCAGAGGAAGCCTGAGAGTATGAACTGGGAGACCACTGCAAGGTATTTTTTTGGTCCCCTGAACTGGAGAATGGATGGAGTAGGATGTAAGTCCATCACGGACCATGCCTGGCCTACGAAACAGTCATAGTTATCCTAGTGTGTCTGAAGACTACTCTGAAAGGATTCATATCATTATCCTTGAGAAAGGGAGAGGCTGGGACATGGGTCTGCATCTTAAAATCATGGCTTCGCACTAAAATGTTTAAAGCCAATAATAAAAGGTATTAATTACATCATCAAATTTTATAACCATTCCTAAGACCTTTATCCTGTCTGACATCTAATAAGAGAGTGCATGTTGTCTGGGGCTGTGATTAGCTCACAAAAAGGAGAGATTAGGATATTAGCCATTACCGAGCAGATGGATCATTACACAGGATCTTAAGCCAAGAAATAAATATTCTCAGTAAGTCACGTTTGGAAGATACAAAATATTTCAATAAAGCTTTAAATACCTGTGGAGATTAACAAGGATCTAACTTTATGCTCTGACAACATACATGCCCAATGATGGAATGAAGAACGTGTAAAACTTTCTCATCTTTTCCCCGTTTAACAAAGCTCACTCCGTCACTATGGGTATTTCTAGACAAGAGTCTGTGGGCCATAGGAATCCTCTGCATGAATATCCAATGTAGGAAACTGCAGTCAGGTGATTCATCTACCCATTTCTGGCGATTTAGTGTTGTTCATACTGTGTTTTCTGTATTTATTGCTGCAGCAGTGATTGGTATTTTTAGGAATATAGAAATAATGGGTATTGTCGGGTTTTGTTTTGCCTGCTTTTTTAAGTGGATACAAAAGAGGTGGAAATGTTGATCAAGCAGCTTACAGAGGGGGAAAAATGACAGGCTTAGTGTGAACAACTAACTCTTTACTTCACTGGTAAATTATAAATATTTAAATCTATATTTTTATGAAAACGCCAACTAAAAATCATTACACTGTCTGTGTATCAAACTACTCCATATGGTTGGTTTTACATGTTTGAGTTAGTTCATTGGTCCCAGAACAACTTTATGAATTGGTTTACACTTTGACATTACATTGAAGGCAGTGCTATTAGCCCAGGAACGCTTGCTTAGTCCCCAACAAAAATGCATTGCACTCATGTTCTTTGTTACAAGTAATACACTCCACAGTTTGGAACAAGAATGAATGCAGAGTCATTTAGAGAGAGGGCTGACTTGAGGACAACTATAATCTCTCTCAGTAGGTGGTGGGAAATGATGAAAAGGAGTTTCTTGCCTCTGAAAAAGAAAAACTTAAAAGGACTCTAAGTATGGTATTATTAAAGTATGGCATTTGTGTACTGTTCCATTGATTTCTCTACTTAATGTTTCCAACTTTTAACCTTCTTCCCTGCAAACTCTGCCTGGAAGTGGATAAAGTCTCCATCTGCTTGTAATGTTTTCTAGACTGTCTACACGCCCACAGACACCTGCGCAAACTCGTGACTACTAGACTGTATCACAAGGGGTTAAATAACTTAATGTCAAGCCCACACCAACTAAATTAGACAATATTCCTATGCCTGGCTGAGTCAGAAAGCAAAGAATTCTGAAAATCCTTGGAGAGGAGCCACAGGCATAACATCACATGTTGTAGTGGAACTATGGATGTAGGGACTACCTTTCCTACAGTCATATATGCAGCAGCAGGAAAAAGATTGCAGCATACAAATGACATACAAGTCTCATGTCATGAGACTTCAGTGCTGCAAGTTCAGTCCATAGATTTTTTCATCTTTCACTGATCTTGTCCATTTCTGCCTTCTCATTTCCTGCCTTCATTGTGCCTTTTTTTCAAACACATGTCCCTGTTGCTGTTTTTCTTTGTTTTCCTTCTGCTCTCTGTAGCTGTTTTTTCTTGTAGTTTTTGTCAGGTCTGTTGTGAACCATATACAGAGCCCTTCTTTTCCTTCAACAGCTCTTCTTTCCCACCTGTGTCTTCACTTTTATCAATCACATGCAAATTGCTCAAGTGCGTCACTTTATTATTGTTCCAGAAACAGACGGGTTTGTCATATTCAAAAGTACCAGTTTGGTGTATCAGATAGAAATCACGCAGTATTAGGTATTATCTCTGAAGGCTTCTAACCATACATATATAGCCCACACATCTATAGCTCATATTGCTTATGTGATAAATATTTATTTGTATAACATGAACTTTGTCTGCACTTTACATTATGTGCAATATTTATCATTACGGCTCAACATAAAAGTCATGGAAAAGATGAAATAAATAATGTTGAAATTGTCTCACTATTCCAAATCTGAAGGTAATGCAATAAGCTAATGAGTCTTTAATAGCTGGACTAAGGTTTTTAATCCTCAGTAGAGTTCTTACTGTGAAGATTTTTCTAGCACTGGCCTAATTGTGCATGCCTTGGGGAAATACGGGGACTAGAGCACTCTTCATACTGTTCTGAAGGTATCTCTTGCTGGTGATTCAAGATTTTAAATGGAAAACAAAAATTTAAAATGCCAAGACTGGGCAACAGAGCTACCACAAGCTGCAGCTGGGCTGACATGCGTAGAGGAAAATCCTGTCAGGTTAAAAATAGAAACTTGTTCCACCCGTGGATTAACTTCGTATCTAATCCACTCATGTTTTGCCACATGGCACACTACCTACACACACAAACTGCGTGAGGATGACGACAGAGGTATGAATTTACATTAGATGGTGCTTCCATCCCATACATTTTTATAGTTCTGAACTGAAACAAATCTGGAACAAACATGCAAATGGTTTTCAAACATTTAATACCAGTCAGTTTTCTGCATGCTAAAGTTTATGGAGGTACAAATCCATCAAAATAAAGATGGTCCATGGTTCAGACCAGTGGTCAGTGTGGGACCGTTAATTCACCTCTGGAATTATCTCTGCTGACTTCAGTACCCAGCGTATTATGCTGAACAACTTGTAACGTCTATGTCTATTCAATGCTATGAATTTACATACCTGGTTTGTCTCTAAAATGACTTCCATATCTGTCATTCGTGAGAGACAAGCTCATTCTTTTGAGAGTCTTCTGAAACACGCTTCTCACCATAAAGGTAGTTTCAGTATTGAAACTTCATTGAAAATTGTAAAACTTGCAATAAATTTTAAGATGTTTGATTAGATCAACAGGAGGCAGATCTTCAGAGGCATTATCTGTTGAGTAGGATTAAGGCAAATGCAACATTTAGCACTCCTGTGCAAACAGCGATCCAGTCTTGCTCTTCTAAGCAAACTGCAGTTGAAATCCAATCACTAGCATCGTATTTAAGATGAAGTTGCCTTCTAGCAATGTTGCTGCTACATCTTTAATATGGTTAAAGAGATAAAGAGTTACTTGAAGCCACTACTGTGGTCTGTTTGCTGTTTTTGAATTACCACTACCTATAGACTCACACTTTGGCATTGGCCATGAGCAGCTGGGGGAGAGAGAAAGGGATATGTAAAAAAAGTGGCTGTCTGTAGCATTTGCCTTTCATTTCCTCTTCCAGCACAGCTGGGCCTTAAATGGATCATTAGCAAAAGAGAGAATAGCCTGAAGCTATTTGTGGAAAACATTTGTCTGTAGCATCCCTGGAAGCAAGGGGGTCAACCAAACACTGGGGATTGTACATCTTCCTCCTGTTCTCTTGGGCCGCTTCTAGGTGAGAGTTTTAAGATGGGAAGAGATGCAGAGCTATGTGCTGTTCACAGATCCTTCTTTGCCAGGCATTTGCCAGGAAGGAGTTCTTTAAACCTTCAGTGACTGACGCCAGATAGAGTGACTTCAAAGTTTTGCAGTGCTTGTGAGAGGTCAGACCAAATTAGAGTCAGCATTTCATAAAATACAATAGAGTGCAAACACTCTGAAAAACATTAAATTCAAATCTGTTTTTTCCTTTTCCTTGTAGGATTTTGTATTTTGTAAGAATGTTGCATCATTGCTCTTATCCTTCTTATGATTTATTTGTTTTTTAAAAAGAGGAAGTAGGTCTAATTATTTGCTTAATTGAAAACGTACATACAAAACCTAAAAGTTAATACATACAATAGCTAAAAGTGGTGATATTAACATTGCAAACAAATGTAAGATACAAGAGGTCTGGTAAGCTACATATTAGCCTTAGAATTAGACAATTGCAAACTTCATTTTAATTACATTGTCAATGAACAATGGAATTCATATAAATACAAAGGCAAGTTCTAATTTTCCTTTTCAAAAATCATCCAGAATTGGGTAAATGAAGTTGTCTTTGAACAAGCAGTATGCCAAAATCTGTCCTCCACAAATCATTGAAATTACTCCAGATCCTGAAAGAAAATATATGGCTGTTTTATATTAATTTTTAGAGTGGAATACAAATGTTATGATAAAATTTTAAACAGATATTGCTTTTATCTTCAATTTTTTAAAAATGGTCTGACTATTTAAACATTTTGCCCAAGGCTTTAACTACCTACAAAGATATCAGCCCCAGCACCTGCTGATGCAAAACCAGTTGCAGGACAGGGAATTTATTTGCCTGTCCCCATCATTTAGGAACTTACTGCAACTGTTGATCCTTGTCATCATATAAGAAAGAGCAGAAGCCAGTCTTTTTCAATTAACTATTTTTCAAGATAATATAATCTAGTACAAAGCTATGCTTTCTATTTTACAGAAAATTAAACTTTCAGAAATGTAGGTTTGCCATTCACTTTAGGGAAATGTGGTGACTGGGATTTATCTCATCTATCATAAGTGCCTATGTATAGTGTTTATAAAAATTGCCTCTGAAGGTGCCCGCTTCTTTCCATTGATTATAAAGGATACCAAGGAAAACTAGTGCAGACAACTGTCTTTATGACACCTGAATTAAGTGAGATAATTTGATTAGTCAGGACTTAATCATGGTTTATTTCAAGGACATGAGTGTATCTGCTGAGTACGTTCTGGTCTTAAAACAGACGATTTTTTTAAGGCAAGGCAAATGTTAGCCCAGCATTACTTGCCTGTGTCATTAAAGAAGTATAAAAGAAAAGCATATATTCCTTCTTTAAATGTTGATATTTCTCAGATTAGTAAGATAACAGATATAAAATGGAAACAATTCATACTGTAAATACCATTTTTCTACAGAGAGTCTAACAATTTAAACGTTAAAGAATGTAAGTATACCTAATGCCAGCCACCAGTGTAACATCAGGGGAAATTCAGACATAACTGCAAGGAATAGAAAAGGAGAAATGTAAATTTTTAAACAATAAGGATGGGGATAGATATGTTACATAAATTATATTTTGCATTTGTTGAAATTGAAAATGAATATTTAGGTCCTGTCATTCAGACACTTGGCCATACCATTAAGCTTAGCCTGGTGAGTGATCCCACTGGAAGGCAACTCTTAAACCTAGTAAGTGTGTGCTAAATGGAGTTCTTAGACTCTCTGCAGAAGAACTGCCTTTTTTATTACTACCCTGTACGTGGTTTAGCACAACAGAGACACCGATTCCCTGGTAGAGTGCCTACATACTGCTGCAATCCAGATAAATTAAACTGCCTGACATTTTCAATTTAATGGGTGGTGCAGCGCACAAAAGCTGGGCTGGGGCTGCAGGCGGCAAGTTCACACTGATGCACAGCACCCTCTCTCCTGCTTCAGGTACTCACCTTTGCGCTCACACAGGCTAACCCACATCCCCGCTGTAGGATCAACTGCAGGATCAATATCACCCAATATTGCGCCCCCCCGCCAAAACAAAAAAAAAAGGCTGACAGGACTGTAGAGGTAGTAAAGCGAGCTGGAGACACACTGCATACGCTGGCAGCCCAGAGTCTCTTAGCAGAGCTTTGGTTGGCCATCTGAAGGAAACAGTAACAAATCTGGGGTTATTTGGACATCAAAATGCATCATCTAATATATCAATAGAAGATACCTTCCTGTATAAATCATATACAAAGCAGGTTTTGTTGTAGCTTTTCTAAATTGCTTGATTTAAATGCAAAAGTTATTCATAAGGAATAAGCTTAAATTCCAGGAAATTAAATTCAGTAGATGAGAAATTATGCTTAATTTTTTAAGACAAAGTCTCTGTTGGTCTCTGGCTTAACTCGTTGTGGGAACTGGGGAATCCCCATCTGTATACAGTGCTAAAAGACAAATGGACAAAGCATTGGGAAATGGAAGGTGAATTATTATGTAGTAGGGAGGAAGTCCTAATTTGTCAGTGATATTTTTTGTGTTTCTAAATTCTAAAATAATTAAAAACCCATTAAGCTCATTGTTATAGGAGAAAAGAATCCCCAAATGATCTCTGGCAAGGATGACGTTAAAATATACTTCCTAATCAGCCGTAGCAGCATTCTGCTAAACAGCATGAGAAGAGAGAGCAGGTTGCCAGGTGCTAGCAAAAAGTGATGATGAGTCTTTTCCTTTCTTTACTTTGAGGGGAAGAGTTTTGGGGAAAAAAAAGGACACTTAGGTGGCAAAATGCTTTATTTTCCTCAATGAGATTTAGTTCAAATGATCTAATTTAAAACCTTTGAATTGGCTTTGCTGAAGCAAGCCTCATTTTTACTCTGAACTAGGACTAGGGATGAAGTGTTAATGAGTAGATCTTAAAGTGTCAGGACATGGAAAACTATGAATTTCTTGTTTTACAGAAAAACACACCTCACAGATGCTGAAATTGTATCTAGGCTGTATCTGTTTGACATGAACTGTAAAACTATGAATTTTTTATAAGAAAATACTGTTTTAAAGTTCTGCAACAAAAACAGAATTGAAATTTAAATACGTGCGTGAATCAACTG
This sequence comes from Rhinoptilus africanus, assembly GCA_013400135.1. NCBI lineage: Eukaryota > Metazoa > Chordata > Aves > Charadriiformes > Glareolidae > Rhinoptilus > Rhinoptilus africanus. The sequence continues at coordinate 216,435 of VXBO01014695.1, forward strand.
GATGAAAATTAGAGATGTATATTTATTTAGCTTTAAGGAAAAATTATAAAGTTGGTCCAATGATACAGTAGATGAATCATAGCTGATTGGTCCTTCAATTTGTGATAGTATGTATATACGTAGCAGTAAACTACTTACCAACTGAAGTTATGATGATATGAATAATAGTAACTGTTACAGCATAATCCCAAACCCACTCTTCCACAATCAGGGCAAAGAGCAGACCACAAATGAAGAAAGTTATTTCCAAAGATATCACAAGAACTGTAAAGGAAAATAGGACACTTACACCAAACACAGCTTCAAAAGGCATTTTTCTTATATTCAAAATAATAGCAATAGGAAGTTAAAAAGTTTGAGATAGTTATTAAAATATGTTTTACAAGATTAGATATTATACTAATGTTTTCATTATAAAGTTAAATTCTAATTTTGTCACAGACATCTGCATGGGTTGTCCTGATTTACCTATAGACTTTAAAATGTTGTATATTTTATGGAAAATCACGAGGATTAACTGGATTTTGACCAGTTCATATAGCCTGGAGGAGAATGTGAAAATTTTACTTAGGGACCATCTGCACTCTTTTCGTATAGTGGCAAATAGATTTGGTTGGTACTGACATTGATCAAGTTTTTCCCACCCAAAACAGAATTGTGTGGTTAAAGGGTTATGTTTAGTAAGAAACTTCATGGCTTTCTCCCTGTGCACTTCATTGCATTAAATGAAAAAATGAAAATACATATATGTGTATATATCTCTTAGTGTGTGTGTGTATATATACATATCAGAACAATTTAAAGACAAGACTTGCAGGGTGAGATAGAGCAGAGACCTTACTAGGTGAGCAGAAGCCATCCATCCCTATGGATCTCATGGTTTGTATAACCAGGAGCCTGGCTTTTCTCAGTGCTGATAACAAGGCTGACACAGCTACCGCACTGTCACCCTGCCTGACGCTCAGCAGCTAGCTCTGTGCTGTGTTAAACCAGGAACAGGGATTACTGGCAAAGTGATAATAACTAAACTATGCTGCCGAAAGAGGCTATGAAAGTTGTCTGATCAAGAAAATTCCTTCTCTCAGTGACGACAGGGTGCATTTCTCTTCCCTGGTCCTTCCTCTGGAGCGTGCCGAGCCACACAGTGCCACCAGCCTGTGCTGACCACCTGCCCTGACACAAGGGGTCTGCAAAAGCAATGGCAGGGGCAAGCCATGACCCCCGCCATGGGCAGGGAAGCTGCCTGGGAGGCACGGATCCGCTACCCTGGGAAGAAGGGTGAGGAAACTCAACACAGCATGTGATGTGATATAGCCTTCAACACAGCAATGGGGTGGTGTTTAGCTGTCCACTTCTTTACTTGCTATTAGGGGTAACGGGATGAAAAATAGTCACTTTTAGGTCAAAGTTTGACTTTATGCTAGGTGGCTGCCTGGGATAGCAGGGGGCTGAGTGGAAAATGCATGACGCATCTTCTAGCTGTAGTTCTGAGTTCCCAAACAACAGGCATTGTGTTTCTGCACACAAATGCCCTACAGTGCAGAAATGCACACAAATGAATGTACAGAAGATGAATGTACAGAAATACATAACAGTGCATTTGTAATTCATATAATTTTCCATCTAAATGCATTTTGCTCTTCTTTTTAAGTACATGGTCATATATGGAATTATTTATTTTTTTACTGTTGCAGTAGTGTAATATCTGCAGCTGAGAGTAGAGAGACCATCACTATTTTTTCACTGTATTTAATATATACATTTGTCAGCATTTTATGCCTTTCAATTTTATTGTTTTCTTTATAGGGTCAATCATTTCCTACTGTAATACTTGGCTTTCACCCAACAGCTTAAACAAATGTGAAAAATAAGAAAAATATAACTGGAAAACTGCATGTAGTTAGGCAAGGGGAAATAACATTTAAAAAATCTAATGTTTGGCAATGCTTTTTAATATTTTTAATCTATTTCATGATGATAGTATCCCTTTAAATGATGCCAGCCATTTTATAATTTAGAAAGCATGCTTAGTGTAGGCAGATGCTCTGTGAACTTTTTTTACAAAACTGGGCCAGTAATGATACTTCAGTTCTGAGCTGACTTCCATTTTTATTTTGAGATTTTCTTTTAAGGACATAATTCTGTTTTCAACAGGGCTAAGTGTGACTCCCGAGTAAACTAATTCTCATTTGCAACATCATTCAGAGACCTTCGTTCTGTCTCAGTGCCCCTAGAGTTTAAAAAGATCCTGTTATGTTTTGCTATGCCATGTTATTTCATCAGGTGGACAGAAAGGAGGGTGGACGACTAACCCATTACATGATAGAGTTGCTGTCTTTGGCATGTAAACATATTGCTTTAAACTGGCTGATATAATTTCTGGGGAAAAAACATCATAGTGAGATACAGGGACCAGAAAAGTAATTCTAATGGAATATAATTTAATTCTCTTTTCCATTGCTACAACTGAAATGCTCTTTTTTTCATCTGAAATCAGTATTGACACTGTACAAGTATCCATGCATTTTTATTACTCTTGTTAACCTGGTGAATTTACTGGTTTACTTTTGAGCTTTGCTCACTTTACTGACAGATTACATCATTTTCTTTTGTAAAAGAGATTACAAATCTGGTAAAATGTCATGTATTCATGTAGGAATGACAGTTTAGGAAAAAGAATATATTTTGAGAGCTTCAGACAAAAATGCAGGAATTTGTATTAGGATATATAAAGATATGTTTAGGGATTGAGCTCCAGTCAAACCCTGTAATTTTAAGGCACACTGTATTCAGGTATTACTAAAGCAAGATTTCCATTAGCTGAATGTGACCTATTATTCAGATCTGGATCCAGTATGGTTCGTGAGAAATTTGATGCAGCACAAAAATTAAATTTAACAACTTTGTGGAGGAACTTTGCAAAGAATAGGTAATTGTTCTGCAGTGAAAATGAAGCACCCTGCCGAAGCAGCATGTTTTCTTCAGATGTTGCAAGATCAGAAGAACTACTCAAGGAAAAGCCTAAGAATTACTTGAATGATAAGTAGCAAAACATAAATGAGAAGTGCAGGGAAGATCAATAAGCATTTAAATGCAGGCTGGTTAAACTATAGAAATCTTTAGTATTACTAAACAGTTTTAAAATACCGTCCATAAGGAAGACAAGATTTACAGCCAGATTTCTTGGCTGGGAAAAAAAAAGAGAGAAACATACTTCAGTTACCTAAATAATATGGGTTAATCCATGAGGGATTTGTCTTAAAATCAAAAGGTGCCAAACCATCCAACATTTTAATCCTGTGGAAATAGAAAGAATACATTTAACCAGAGCTTTTCAATTAAGCCTTAGTGATTATATGACAAACTATTGCTGTTTTAAATATAGTTTCAGATGGAATGCTCAACTTTTACAAGCTCTTTACCTTCCATTGTGTGTTGTGGTCTTGCTCTTGCACTCAGTGTCCACGTTCTACACTTTTATTTGAGACTTATCTGGCACTATACAAGCTAATCAGCTTCCTAAGGGAATATAATTTGTCTTTTTTATCGACTATAAACATCTTTCTTTTCCTTTTTTAATGTCATCTTTGCTCTTATGTTCATTTATTTGCATGGTGCAAGTGCAAGGAAGTAATTAGAACCAACATTTTATATTAGTTTTGAGTCTCTGTTTGCCAATTTGTGCGCTTGAACAAAGGTTCAGGCACAACAATTCAACTGAATTTAAAAAATGTGTTCATAGGATAACTGGGACTGGATGCCAGCCTGGATGCCTCCTCTACAAGGTCATGGCCCTACCCATTATATCCAGTTGCAGTACGCCGTCATATTAGACTAAAGACAAGGAAATCTTACTTGAATGCTGCGAAACACACAGACAGGACCACATAGTACACAGTGTAGAAAACTACCATGCATATCAACAGGTTCACCAGAACAACCTGCAAAAGGGAAGAAGATAGTAAAACCTAATGCCAATTAGGTACATAATTGTCAGAAAATAATTCCAGATTTCTATCAATCATAATGTGAAAAAAATAACAATTTAGAAAACAAAACATTTAGCCAGAATTCTTGCTGTTGTTGATTATGTAAGAGTTGCAAAAGGCTCTTTGGTACATTTCAACTCCTAATGTGTGGTTATAATGCATGGTTCTTTGGATTTATCATACACTTTTTATTGAATTTATAAGTGTTCAACAATGACACGCACATTTCTTGACAGCTATTACACAGGAGACCTTGAGAGTTTAAGATCATCCAGATGTTTACCTAGTTTTTAACATATTTTTAGCCTAGTTTTTAACTTAAAAGAAATGCCATCCTTGTAAGTATGTTCAAACTGTATACAAATAAAATGTAGAAAATTGCAAAGCAGCAACTGGTAAGTTTCCCAGCCTCTAGAAAATGTCACTGCAGTGCTTACTTCCAAAGGTAAGGATGTAGACAACTCCAATGTTTAATGAGGCATATCTGTTAAATATTTTTCAAAGTTCAATTGGTTGTGAATTAATTCTAAATAAATTCCAACTCCAAATTGAAAAAATGCCCCTAAACATAAGAGTTTCATAAAGCAACCACTATTTTATTATCAAATACTATGTCTTTAAGCAAAAAGAAACACTACATACAGAATTATACAAAGAAGGTATGTTTCCTAAGATACTTTGTTTTCATTATCTCTTTCATTCCGTTTCAGTGTCTTCATTTCTAAACTGAAGCTTCAGAAGCACTGCAGCAATAGAAAAACCTGTGAGCTTTCCCCTGGTAATGTTCATAAAATGCCTTGAGATCCTTTCAAGGGAACATATCTCTGATCACAAATCTCCGATCTTCTAAATTTGCTTCCTGAATTATGCAGACTCTATGACTTGTATTCATTCCTACAGGTATAATGCAAAACTATGTTTTGAAGGTTAATATGTTTTGGTAATCATAATAGTCTTGCTAATGTAGAACACTTTACTTTCTGTTTTTCTATGATGATATAATGTCATTCCAGGTGTCTATTTGGGCTTTTATTTTTTTAAAGGGAAACATGGGACATCAGGACTAGACGTCTCTATGTATCAAAGTTGAGCAACTGCTTTGGCAGTATTGTGTGCTTGCTTAAGAACATGAAACTGAAGATGTTTACTACAGTCAGTAGATTGGCCAATAAAATCAGGTTTTCTTCTCTATAGATTCCAGATTGTCTTGTATTTTCTTACTCTAGCTAGTGCTTTATCGTATCGTATTTCTCCTTTCCTCCTTCTTAACTTCTTCGTATTTTTCCTCTTTCCGTGGCCATTTTTTTTAATCCAGACTCTTTCTTAACTGTTGCATTTTCTTCTCTGCCTGTCCTCTCCATCCTGCCTCTTCTAATCTTTACTTTCCTCTGAAAAAACATAGCTAGAAAGCAGTCATGAGAAAAACAGGGACTGTAGAGAGAATTGCTATCAGTTCCATATTGTCCATCTTTAGTATGGTGCTACATGATGCTTTACAGTGGTAGGATCTGTGGCTACATTTTGCTTTTTGTTATTGAAGCATTCCAGTTTCTGTTTTAGTAGACTATTGTATAAATTCTTGGTCCAAGTACAACACATGCAATGAGTTAAGAATTTTCTTGCCCTTTCTTCAGCTTGGCTATCAAATATTTGAAACTAGAAATGTGTTTTACCTGACTCTTCTAGTCAGGTAACCTCCATAGGTCTCCAGGCTATGGTCCATTATGCAATAATGTTCTAAGGGGAACACAATTACTATAGTGATTCCATTGTTAAGTAAATACACTTGGACATATAGATATGGGACGTAAGCCTACACATTTTTGTGTGCCTTACAAAATCCCATGCTGAATTTCCCCTGAGATCAATGGAATTGAGCTGATAGCAACTGAGTTTGGAAGATCTGATGTTTTACAGGACTTCTTGTCTATGTTGATCAAAAATAAAAGTAAAATGGAAAAATGGAGACTAAGATTATTAAATATTCCAAATACAGGCATTCATTCAGAAGTAAATCCATGAAAAGTGCCCCTGTATAAATGAAGTAGTAAAATATAGGGGACTGGATGCAATTTTTCAGTGTATCAGAATGGAAAACAGAGAGTATGGACTGCATATAGCGAAGCATCATATCAATGAAAAAGAAGCCAGTGTTTATCTCTTTGGATGGTGACACAGTATTTACTTGGGAATTACATGGGAATGAATTTTAGAAGAAATAGGTTATGACTAATAGAGGAATAGGACTCAATTCTGAAGAAAGGTAAAAGGAATCACAGGTGTGTAGGCTGATTACAGAGACCGAGGTAGAGGAGATAATAACTGCATATTCATAGCTAAAAAGGAAGAGGAATTATTTGGAGAACAATTAAGACTAAAGGAATGAAAGAAAACCCCAAATGTATAAAATACTGCAAGTTTCAAAAAGCATTTCCATTTTGCAAAGTTTGAAAGAAACCTGCTCTTTTTATTTATTTGCTTTTATTCAAGAATTTTTATCAAAACTGGTTATTGAGTGCCCTTATAATTGCTGTGGATTTTGAGGATAAATTTGGATAATGTTCTTGGCAAGTGATTTGAAATTAATAAAGAAAAAATAAAATAGAAAGTATAGAATATTTTTTAAGACCTCATTTTTAAATTAAACTCAGTTGGCAGGTGAGATTGCAATGAAAAATGTAAAACATAACCCAGCACTAAAGTACAATTTCCATTTTGATTTAGTTTGTTGCGTACTGGCAAAAGGAGCCCTTATTCAAGGAGTCATTGACTCTGAAAAGGGCTGTAGATGAGCATTAGCTCATACCAGTTCTTTTTTATGAGCTTCTCTTGCAATATTGTGATACAAAACAAGCCCTTAGGCCTTTGTGGTTTAAGGTGGGAGAATATGAATAAAAATAAGGAAGAAGTATCACCTCAAAACATAGCACTGGGAAGACAAAATGGCATCCAATTTGGCACCAGCAATTTTTAAAGTAAGTTAAGAAATTAAGAAGGTGCAAAGAAGAACCACAAAAAGGAACTGATGGCTAGAAATGGTGGTGGTTTTTTTTTCATTAGGACTAAGGCCCTAAAGAGGTCAATCTGTTTAGCTCTGAGGGATGATTTGATTATGATGGATAAGTACCTTCGCAGGCAGAAAATACCAGGTACTTAAGGGCTCTTTAATCTATCAGAAAAGCCACAAGATGTAAACAGCTGCAAGTTACAGCTAGACAAATTCAAAAGGTGTGTGAAGGGCATTTTTAACTTTAAAGGCAATTAGCCAATGGAACAAACTGCCTTTGGAAATAATAGATCCTTCAAAGCGAAACCAGATGCCTCCCTGGATGAAGCTTCACTCGAACATCTCTAACCTTCACTTCCGGCCTTAGTTGTTTGAATGGTTGTGTGGTAGATAACATATTTATGGAACCATCCGATATTGACAGAAATATGGATACTCTGAATTTAGCAAACTACTTACTTTTATATTGCTAATTATAGTGAAGTGCTAAATATTGAATAGTGCATTTATCTCCCACAAAGAGAGAGATCAAGGAGCTTTAGTTTCTAATGTCATAGGAGAGAAATTCATCATGCCTGTACAAACTGGTATTTGTCAACAAGTAAAAGTCCAGGACAGTCTTAGTCTTTTCTTCTTTCCCTACATCAAAACAAAGCCGAGCAAAAGCTGGGAATAATTAATCTCTTCAGCCAGGCTGGTCTGAGGGATAAATATAGCCTTCCCATTTCCACTGTCTTTAATCTTATTCTAAATGAAAATTGGCCAAATAACCCATTTGATCCATTGTTTTCCAGAGTGTACACCACGGTCATGATACTGTTAATTGACTACAATGTCACATGCAAGTTTGGTGTCTGTGCTACCTCCATCCCTCCTCAAAGTATCTCTTAACATTGAAATTTTAATCTTTGGCTCATTTTGGGGAGGAATCATTTTCATTCCATTGCTCTGAGCAGATGCACATTTCCTGTTATTTTCCTTTATCTGCTGCCCCTCCTCTACCAACTGCCTCCTTGATGCCTTATCTGCTCTAGATGTAGATTTGCACTGTAATTAAAGTTGTGAGACAGGACTGAAGTGAAAACCACAGAGGTGAAGGACGGCTGAGAGACAATGATCCACTGGTCTCTAATTCCAGTAGGTGAATTCCTGGCCTCTCAGCGACAAACTTCCATTGGCATGAAAGGTCCAGGATTTTTCTTTTTGTATCCAGAGTATTCTTAGCTCTTGTGTTAGGGACATAGTGATGTACAAGGTACAGCATGCTTTGCTCAGTCAAGTAAGCTAAGGAAATGCATGTAATATGAAAATGAAAACCCTTTCAAAATTTTCCAGTTGTATCACATTCTGCTCCATTTTTTTTATTTTGACTTTTTCACTGAAATATAAGTGTGTATTTTTTAAATCTCAGAATACTTTTTTGTTTTGAACTATTTTTTCCTCTTGCTAAATCCTCAGGTATTTGAAAGCAAAAACCACAAGTTAAAAACTACAGGGTCATTTATTATATGTTAAAGCAACTTAAAGAAAGAATCTTACGAAATCACTAGTGTTACCAAATGTAGTATTTCATTAGAACCTTCCAAGAATTATAGCTCATAAATGGAACTATAACACATATTTTGAAATCCTTTTTATAAGATGTACTTTGCAGTACTTCCTACTAGCATTATAGCATAAAGTGTCCCTATAATTTTGTTTTTTAGGAAGCTAACATGGAAGAATACTCTGTAAGAATGGAAGCAACAGTGTTTTCAAGCACCACAGTAGCTGTCTAATTCTCTAAATACTATCCAGTGACATACAACACTAAACAAACTCAATTCCCTTTACCTTGGTTTCAGCAGTTTTGACCTTGAGAGCCATGGACACATGATGAGTGAA
>VXBO01014695.1:225319-251136 GCA_013400135.1 Rhinoptilus africanus
TTCCGTATGCCAACAACAGCAGGAAGAAGCAGCTGTTTTTCACCCAAAACCCCATTCTTATAGTTGAGTATAGGACAGAGTGAGGTGAGTTGATTGGATTAAACTGAATTGAGACAGAAGCCATCTGCAAGCTAACTGTAAGCCGCTGAAGAGCAAAGAGAAAATCCTACTAGCTCATTTAATGTTCGTACTTCCGTAGCTACAGCCAACCAAAGCATATCTATGATATGACTTGGCTATTAAAAGACAATATTATTAATATTATTGTATACCTTCTATTTGTTTTTTCAAGCATTCATTTGATGACAGTTCCTTGGGGTTATTATACCTTCCTACTTTTAATTAGTTTTACAATTTCTAACATTAATTCCGTTGACTATAGATGTGGAGTCACTACCTTCTTTGCCAACATTTCTCTTTTGACTGTCACTTCATTACATCAAGTTAGGTATAATTAGGTTAAGAAATGATAGAATGATATTCTGACTTTTCTCTTTTTTCCTATACTGTATTTTGTTCTTTCAGCAGAATGAAATTTAGTGTGCTTTAGAGCAGATTCAACTACTACCAAGCAGTTCTTTAAAGAGTTCAGATTTGACTTTTTATAGACACATTATGATTCAGTATGCTGTGTTATTTGGAGAAAGGCAATCATACAAAGGAACACTTCTGAAATTGAAGGAAGAATGAACTTTTTTTCTTTTTTGCTATCACAAACATAGTATGTGCAAGTTTCATTAGGTTTTATGCCTTTTTAACCGTACAAAATAAATGTTATCTGCTTTAAAATATAGTCTGCACTCAGCAAACCAGAGCTTTTGCTCATGGATTCAATAGCTCCAGATTGTGAGTACTGTCAGGGAAATTACTGGTAGCATTGTGTGAAATTTCTTCCTGTGCAAAATGCTAGCACAAAAATCTGTACATCAGTTAAGTTCTATTTGGCGTGCTGAAGTGATGTCAAAGAGTAGACTGAAACAGCATTAAAAAAGTTAATTAATTTGCTTAAAGGTTTGTAGTAGTCACAAGTAGCAAATTAATGAAGAAATATTGGCTTTAGTTATTAAAATGTATTTGAAAAGGAATGAAAGGTTTAATTCAAAGAACATTCTGTCTGCCCCAAAGTATCAGCTGAAAACAGCTATGACCTAAAATTAGTTCACATAAACTTTTGCAGTAACTCTAAGTAGCAAGATAATGGAAAGCATACTGGATTGTAATAATCTAAGACCATTATTAAACATAACAAGAGTTTACATTCACTGACTGACTTCTTCACAAAGAGTCAATTTAACCAGACAAAGACTGAAGATAGAACCAAAGTCATTGAGTCTGACTGACACGTAATGGAAGCTGCAAGCATGGATTTGTTGCACAGTTGGAAACTTTAAATAATCTAAGAGAAAGGATAATATTTCTGTTGCATTCTTGCATGAAGTTTGGAAGCACCAGAATTTTGGTAGCCCAGTGAACACGAGCAAATCAAAATTGGGAGTGACCTAAAATACTGACAAAATCACTCAATAGTGAATATTAACAGAAAAGATGTGTTTCTGTTAGCAAAGTGCAGAAATAATGGAATAATCACTTTTTATATTTCCTATTTTCTTCAAATTCTTTTTTACTAGGTCAGTTATAGGAAATTTGACAAGTCCTATTCAGCAGAGGGAGACAGAAGACAAGTTTCAATAGAAGGTTAAAATAAATTATCTATTTTTGTTTCAACAAGCCCAACTTTTGAATACAGACTATTTTCTGAAACATTATGCTACAAATTTTTATTAAGGCTCTGAGGAAAAACAGTACTCCCTTACTTTTGATCCCCGGGAGTTTGTTATGATTTGCCTTATGGAAAAACCCAGGAAACAGCTACTTTGGTAGGATATCAATACCTTACCCTCACGTGTTTGAGAATAGTTAATAAATATTGTTATTTGGCATTTGGCTGTACCCATGTACTTTCTTTGTAGTAATATGTAATTAACAAGATGTGATAGTGACAAAAGCATGTGTAGATAATTGCAGAATGGAGAATAATTAAAGACATCTTTTGAAAGTGAAATTAAGGATATTTCTACGGGGCAGTATCTCTTTAAGAAACTGATAATGACACTTAATACTACCCAGGCAATACCTAGTTCCTATTTGCTCCCTGGGACAAAAGTCAATTTATAATAATGAACTGTGAAAAAATTTTATAAAAGCTTCCTGCTAAGTTTGCTGCCCATGCTTGTTACTTACAGGGTCCATTTAGAATGTTCCCATTCTGATGCTGTTAAATAGCATTGCAAAAGTAATTAGCAACAATTTGAAATAGTTGTGTCATTGAGCAACATTACATGAATATCTCTCATGGAAGTTAACAGGTGATATGTGTTGCTGTTATACTGATTGTTTGCTCTGCAGCACACTGTGCCATAAAAAGTATAATTAGACCCAGAGTCACATTTCTTATGTAATTCCAAAACCCCAAAACAGTCTTACAATCGGGGAAATGACTAAACCACAAGGTATGTTGATTCCTTATCCTGGAATCTTTAAGAAAACACAAAGATCAACCAAATGGATGCTGTCTAGGTTGAGTGGTGAGAAATTCTTAATTAACTGAAGGATGATGACATCAAAACATGTGTACTCTGTCTCCATCTGCTGATAGGGAGGAACTATACTTACATTGTGTAAGAGGATAGAAGAGCTTGGAAAAATAAATAGTGGCCACTATTTTTTTTCTTTTACTGCAGTGACTGGAAGACTCCATCAATGTAGTGAAGGGACCTTGATGAAAATGCATTTTTAAAAGCAAAAAGCACTAAAATTTCTTGACTTACAATGTGTTACAATTTTAGCAAATGTAGCTTAATTGTATCCTATGAAAGACAGCCCATACACTTTAATGTTCATTGTATATGCATTATGCAGCCTTAATACGACCACTCGGCCCCCATTTGGAAGGAGCTAGAATTGTGTGAGGTCTAGGCCCTACCTCCATGAGGATCAAAGCAATCTGGTTCTTTCCTTCTTTAACCTCGGTTGCAGAGGGATAAATTTTGAGGGATGGAAAATCTGAGAATTAAGTGGAAGCAGAAATGTGCTTTCAATCTATCAGTCTATTGTTAGTTCCAAAATTTGTTGGATTGCTTTTAACAAAGCCCTCATTCCTGATAACATCATGTAAAAGAGCTTTCAATATAATTGATTAAATGGGAGGTCAATTTCAGGGACTTCCAGCTCCTGAAAAGTTACCTCCTTGAGTTTCAGTGTAAAAGCTCATGAACTCTAAAATATTCATAGTACTAACAAAATTCAATTCAAAAATTTGGTATAATTCTTTCTCATTTGCATACAGCAAACGAACTGGATTCTTTCAGAGATAATTAACCCCAATGAGCTACTTGTATCTAAGGAGCTGGCCTAATTAATAGTAAAAGTAGTAAACAACATATTTTGTTTTGTTAACTGACACTGTTGGCTTTGTGAACAAGTTCAATATAAAGCTTGAAAGCATTGGCAAAGGAACCGATTTAGTTGGCTTTATTTATTCAAACTAGAAATTAATTTTATTGTTTGTGAATGGTCTGGGATTGATAGAACTGAAAATGAAGTCTTCTGTTTATCCAGAGAGAAGCTATAACAGAATTGCAGCAATGTAAACTTTCCACACTGGCCCCACTGTGTGTCTAAGCACTAGGTTTAATTGTCTGTATTTTAAAAAAATCAATATTTGGTATTTCTGCTGAGAAGCTTAACATGCTGATTACCGCAAGCCTACATTTTGAAGATATTCTGGCTTCTCCGCTACTGTTAGTGGGGATTTTTCATGAATACAATGAAACACTGAAAAATCTCTTTAGGACTAGGCCCAGAAAAACTGAGGAGTGGTCTGCAAAATTGCCGCTGCTTTTCAAGGATAATATCTCATGCTGGATCAAACAGTCTGAGAGAGGCAAGGCTGCTGAACCTCCATGCCCCCAGGTCCAAACACTACCAAGGCTGAAATGTATGCCCAGTAAGCACACACACAGAGACAGAGAGCATACATACACGTCACATATATTCATATATATCACATATACATGTATGCCACACAGAGCACAGACACACACACACACAGTACTCACAAGAACACAGACAGTATCAGTGATCTCATCCTGCTCCTAGTAAGTAGATATATTTCTAAACATGCACAAAGTAGATCCCACCAAGGAGCTGGGTCAGACGCTTAGTCTGCCCAGCAGCTGGCCTCTGGATCCCAGTCTCCCCAGTTGTTGAGGACATGGCCAGACGCTGCTCACACTCTACCAGACAGGGTGGCTGCCCACAAGCTGCCTGGACAGGCATGACCCGGGCCTCTGCCAGCCTCCCCACTTGCACTAGCCGGCGTGGGCAAGAACCTTTCCCATCGCCATTTAATTTAATGTGCCATCCCATTTCTGTGCCCAAGAACGTTCCCAATCATTGTTTAAATTTGCTGGGGTAGACATAACTGTAAAGTCTCTATGAAATGACCCAACGCTCTCATTTTTGTTTGTTGCAGGCAGGTGTCCCCAGCGCAGTAATACATGGCACTAATTAACCATCCCTTTCTGGTGCTCTGAGGAGAAATACCAGGATTGATTTGGCATGGAAACTGAACTCCTTGTTCACTCGCGGAAGGGTACTTTGTGATTGAAGGGCTGATGCAAGCACTGGCAAGATAGTAGAAAGAAATTTGCACCGCCAATAGCTATCATAAATGTGTTAATATACAGCTGGGGGATTGCTAGGGAAGGACTATGGGGACACTTCCACTTTCACACATTTCCCTTTGCTCTCTGAAGAGGGATTCTTAGGATCACGCAGGAAATGATTCTGCATTCCTTTTGTCCTGTTCATGGAGTACGCTTTTGCTGTTTATTGGTATTTGAGGGAAGTGATTATTTTAAAAGCTGCAAGCTTGTGAGCAAGAGATGTGTGTATGGAGTAGTTAGGGTAAAGCATTTCTTTTACTATTAGGTTGAAAAGTGCTACAAAGTAAGGATTTTTGTTATTTGGTATCTTTAGTATGAACTCATCGTTTTAGTATGAGAAACTACAGAAATTCTAAAACTGATCTGATGTAGAATAAATCACATCCAGGATGAATCTCCATCTACAAAATTTTCTCATTTATCTTTCTTTTTCTGCAGTCACAGATACACTGCATTTGCCTAGAACCTAAAAATGTGTTCTGTGGAAACAATCATGTTATTCATATTCTTGAGTTCAGCAGGTTTGAAAATGAGAGTAAAGATAGAGCTGGGACATTGTCTCCTTTCAGACCTGTCATTTCTAGAGAAAAATTTCTTCCATTGCCAAGTAAAAAGCTATTTTTCCTAATTTTTTTCTCCAAAAGTAATTTTGAATCTTCAAGTCAAGCATTCTAATACAGCAGACAGCTTCTGCTCTCAGTTACACCTGTTGAACTCCATTATCTTCCGTTCTGCCCTAATTACATATAGACAAACTCATTCACTTGACCTTGTTGACCCTGCCATTAGAACTTTAATTAACTCTTGTGACCATGATTCATGGCCCAGAACAGAACACAAGTCACTTTATCGCAGCTAGGTTGGCAACTGGGGCTAAAGTATATTTTTAATGAATTGAGCATTTGTCTGTGATCACTGAAGAGGAGGGTGAATACAGATGCATTCAGTAATGCAATGAAACATCTATGTATAATTATATTTTTGACTACTACAGTGTAAGCAGACGTATCATTAAGCTCATAAGAACCCTGATAAATTCTCTCATCTAAAGAATTTGTACTCAATTTTACTGCTCCTCTAACATTAGATCCAGATGATATTTGTCAGAAAACAAACCAACAAATTGTGTTATGACATCTCCAAAATGTATTTCAACAGCTTTTTAGTACAGGTAGCTCCAATTTAATAGAATTCATTATTAAATGGTTTTCTGCAGGATAATAGCTAATGACATCCTAATACGAATTTCAGCAGCCTAAATCTTCTTTAAATCAGATTTTTCACATCACATTGCTCAAGTTTTCAGTGTCTGGGGGATTCCCCTGTCAATTCAGGATACTCTAAAACTGGAGGACCTGTGTTTGTCTCTGACCTTTTGTCACCCTTTGGGTTCTGTCATTCACCAAGGTTAGCTACTGTTGGGTATTTCATGTCTTCTACAATGACCATCGTCAGTTGGCTCTCAAGTATTTCATCTCCATGATTATGGAATTGGCTCCCAGTAGGACTTAGACATGCAGGACTCATATCTTTTTACTATTTTAAAAACAGGCCTAGGGACACTGTATTCTAACATTGGTTTTAATGTTTTTTAAGCTTCTTATGAAATTTATGGAATTACTTATGCAGAAGGAAGGGCAGAAGTCTTTACCATTTGGAGTCTGAAGCAATGAAACCTTTATCTGTACGAGGTAACAGCATTTCCCTATGTCAGATTCATTTCCTGTGTGATGATGCATATGGTAATAGTAGTAAAGCAATGAACGAGTATAGTAACAAAGATCATTTAAACACTACAAGCAGATAAATGTCCAGTTACTCTTAAGAATAGCCAAATTAACATTAAAAGCAGGGAAAATAAACCCACATATGTAAGTGCCTAAGTGCTACCAGGCCATCCACCACCAAAAAGTACATATTTTTTTGCATTTCCTGAGCAGATTCTGGTAGCTGCTTTGGGCTTAGGAGGTATGGCATGTAGTCGCTAGCTGTGACTAGTCTTTCTATTAGTAACCCATAACCTTAATAAAAACAATCTGCCTGGGCCATGTCTCTGCTTTTCTCACGTGAGCAGCTGCCATTCCAGTCATTGAGACTACTCAGGTAGGGACACAGTTTGGCTATGTAAAAATTTTCAGTAATAGTGTTTGTTATAACCCCAGGGAGACCTAACAAGAGGAGGAGATGGGTGAATGAGAAGGTGTCTAGTCATCAATATTTTGTATTTTGTTCCACCTTCTTTCATGTAAATGCTACAGGTGATATATATTCAGCCGCACTGCACAGAAAGTATTAGCGCAGTTGGAAATGGTTTTGTGTTGGATGGTCAGCTTGAGCCAGGAAATTTTTCCGGGCTGAATGTACAATGCTGGGTACACATGCAGTTGCCCTTTGAGGCTTCAAAATAATTTTTACCTGATAAAGTGTGTTTTCATACACCTCAGATGATTTAATACACCCCGGTATTTAAAAGAACATCTACTGTTTTAAATTAGTGTCTGTGTTCAAAATAGTTGCCGCTAGATGGCAAACGGATTGTATGCAGACTTCCACACAAAGGGAACGTCTCTGCTGTGTGCTAGGTGACCAGGTGAACGTATTGCATCAAATTTATCCTGCCCCGATTCCGTTGAAACCACTGGAATTATACCAGAGAAAACAGATGGCTCTTTAACCTTAGGTACTGAAAGCGCCTACAGTAAGTAAATATCATATTTGTTTCTGTTTGCTTGTCTAAATCAAGTCTGTTGTTCTAAGCCTTTTAACTTCACATCAC
Source organism: Rhinoptilus africanus (assembly GCA_013400135.1). NCBI lineage: Eukaryota > Metazoa > Chordata > Aves > Charadriiformes > Glareolidae > Rhinoptilus > Rhinoptilus africanus. The sequence goes on from VXBO01014695.1 coordinate 232,823, forward strand.
ACAGGAAAAATGCAAGAGTTCAGGCCGTTCAATTTTAGGCATCAGGTATGTTCCACGGCACTTAAGAGCTAGAGAGTGGACATGCTGACAGAGACAAAAGGGACCTGAAAATCAAAATCCCCATTTATATGTGCCCGCTTGTACAGGACCCGTGTAAATGCTCACATTTTACACTGCCCAATCCTTCAAGTGCTACGAATCTCTGATTTCGAGAGTTTTGCATCCATCAGTTCACACAGAGCCTCAGCTAGAGTCAGGACCTCTTACGATGTTATCCTTTCCTTTTCCCTCATAATATTGCAGTAATGGATGGCTTTTCTAAGTAGATGCTGCACATTTCCATTCACAAGTGCTATTTGCAGTCACTTATAAAAACACATTAACCTACTCAAGATCTTGTTTTTATCAGTTTCACACCAGTGCTGCTTTACTGTTGCTCTCATAAAGCAAGAAAATATTTTATGATTCTGTATTAAAAACAATTGGTGTAGGCCTTACGTCTGATAGTATGGTTTTCTATTTTGCATTGATTTGACACCACCAGTCAGAAACAGCGATCCTTTTTAAAAGCAGGAGTTAGACAAAAACTATCTTGCTTGCTGTATTTTACTCTTTTATATAAGCAGATGCATATATACACACATATATATAAATGTTACGTCTTTGCTATGCCATTAACTGATCTTGATATCCATCTTTGATTAGTTTCTATTTGAAATCTGTGTTTTCATCCATGTCATTTTGTGAATTAGCTTGTTTGATTTTAACAGTTCTTAAAGGCAAAGCATCAGCAGTTGTACTGTAATTTTCTTATGGAAATAGGCTGGCAATTCTGTGTTGTGATTTATTTTTCACTCTAGTTTAGCTTACTGGTGCTATGCTATCAAAAATAAAATTGGGGTTCCGATGCTGATTTAATTTCTATTGGTGCTGCAAATTGACAATATTTAAAAATATGCAGAGGGTTTTGGACACATGTCCAAGTCTCAAGCAAGATTCACTCTAAATAGATTTCCTTTAATCCATTTCCTGAGAAAAAATGTAGTAGATCCACTGGAGTGACTGAATAGGTGTGTAGTTCCCTCTGGTTTTACTAAGTCTGTGTCTAGTGAAGTGATGTTTATCTCCACCCCTCACAAGCCTCAGGGATATCGTAGGCAATGCCCTTGGCAAGCTTGTTAAATTACAGCTGTGCAGTAAAACAGTCATTACATGCATAGGGCCATTAGTTATTCACCAGCAAGGATCAGTACGGTATTTTTCTGCCTCATGAACAATTAGCAACATGTAAGCAAGTTATCCCAAGTCTTTTGATATTCCTCTTCACTATCAGAGATCAACCACACCTGGATATGGGGCCTCACGCAGAATTAATTCATTTTTTAAGGCTGTGCCAAGGATCTTTGCTTTTAGAGTCTTGCTTAGTGTGTCCTCCTCATATATTAAGATTTTCACTCGTTACCCGGATTTGGAGGTGGAAAGGAACAAACTCCGCATCAGATTTGCCAAGTACTTCAGAGGACTTTTCCTTCCTCCATAATGTGAAGTGTGGCTCATCTTCTGAGATCACATCACCTATTGGCCCTTCAGCTCTTGCCATGACTTTGGGCACCAGTGTCACCTTATGTGTCCTGTTTTCTGATTGCAGCTAACAAATCTCTTACTCTTCTGGGGGTTGAAACCTTATTCATCTAACTTAATAGCTTAATGTTAAATGCAATACAGTAGCAGATCTGGCTGAAACGTGACAGTTAATATTACATAGGAGGTAAGACTACAGGATCTAACAGCTCATTCTGGCTGTAGGCTGTGAAAACAGAAGATCATACCTGCTGAAACTTGTAAGGTCACTTTCTTGCAATGACGAGAAAAATGTTTTCAGGTTTGTTTGGCCAAAATGCTGGACCATTGACCTGAATATACAGTTTGAGAACTTCCTTGCAAAATGAACTACTCTTGAAAATTTAGCCCTTTCATAGGCTTTTTTTTCATGTAGAAAGTAAGGCAATTCAGTTCTTACATTAAATCACCTCTTTCATGGGTTCAAGGGGATCTTTTAAGTAAAATTAAATTACTGTTTAAAAAGTATTTAGAGTCTCAGATTATAATCTCATGAACTTGTTTTCAGTACAAGGCATTGTCTCTCTCAAAGGAAAATCGCTTAGAGAAAACTCCTGCAATATTTTAGATCTGTAATCCAAATGCAATTACACTCTTAGAGCCTAGAATGCTGAAGTCATTTTTCCATAACAGATTGTTAAATTTTCCAGTAAAAAAGGAATTGTTTTTTTGAGAAAGTGTCCATATGTCCTCATATTTGTTTAAAATAGCAAAAAACATTCCTTATTTTTGAGTGTCATTTTTAGAAGGAAAGGGTTGTCTCTGCTGTGTTAAAGGTTGTGTTAAGAAACAGAACAGGGTCTCAGGAGTTTGCTTGGCTTTCCCATAGACTTTATCTGTGGAATTTAGGAGGCCTGAGCCTTCCTGTGCATCTGACGGCAGTCCACAGTTACGTGGGAGAATAATATTTCCTCTGCTATAAAGTTATTTGGGTGTTTGGTTCATAGGGAGGTGATATTGGGCCTGTTAATGCAAGGTGCCACAGTGCATGTGCCCAAAATTGTGGGTGAAAAAAAGAAAAAAAAAAAAAAAGAAAAACATTAGCACCTACTTAGCAAATTATAGGTTCTAGTTTAAGTTTTCACCATTTAATACTCTGAGAAAAAACATACTTAAATTTTTCTGTGCTATCTCCAGTTCTGAGATTAATGAATTTGGAGGGTTTTTTTCTGATTACAAGATCACGAGCTGTAAACATTACTCCAGGATTAGGAGTGTGCCGAGTATGAGTTCAGCTGAACCAAGCATACTTATGTTTTCCCTTGTGCAACCCTTTGCTTTCAATCCTCTAGCCTGAGAAGTTACACAGCAAGCTGTTCTGCTGTTAGGCACTCAGATGAGTATGTAATACCTGAGTCACTAAAAGATATAAAACACTTTTCTGAGCTTCATCCTCCCACACTACTACAAAAAATGTTCCTTTTCTACCCTAGTTTTTTGGCTCTGTATCTTCCTACATTAGCTGTCATTTAATAAACTCGTCTTGGGTATGAAAGAATCACAGTCTGGGTTTCCTGAGTTTGAAAATAAAATGAATGCAACACTTCAGACTATTGTTCCACTGAAATGAATTTGTCTACACGGTACTTTACTGTAACTCCAAACTGTTCTCTAGTTTCTATCCAAAAGTGGAGGTTCTATTTTAGTTACAAAGCTTAACCACATAGGGTTTTATTCAGTAGATGCAAGCTACAATGGTTTTGTCATTACAGAACTGTTGCTTTTTTCTCCTTATGTATTTAATTCAAGGACCTAGTTGACCCCTTGTATGAGATGAATCACAAGATAATCAAAAAAGTGCCAAAAGCCCTGTAAGATTGAACTAAATGTTCAAGTTGAAACAAACAAAACGATGTAGTTTTGCATAAATAAAAGAGTTGTTTATTGAGGTATTAAACTTGACATGAACTGTGGAATAACCAAATAGAATTAAATTTTTGTATTTGGAGGGACATATGGATCCAAGGAACAGTTTGCAGTCAGAAGCATTAACTGTCGTAGAATGAGAAAGTGAGAACCTAAAGTCAAACTCTTTTGTAATATTCAAGTGTCCAAGGTGCCAAGGACCTGACTTTTTAGTCCTTATGTCTGAAGTGTCATTCCAGCAGAATTCAGCTATGACTACCCAACACTGTTTCAAGCTAGATCTCAGATCTCCGGGTTGCTTTCTGAAAATGTGTAACTAGTGACCATCTGTGAAAGTTAGACTAAAATTACTTCTTTAGTATCATATAAGAACTGTCAGAGACAAAGAAGGAACCTAATTTTCAGCATCTCCATTCAGGTGGCTTTCCTTCTAGCAATCCACTGCTTAATGCCTTTCACACCTTCTGACTGCCAGAGCCAATGAAACAGGAGTTTTGTAATCTTCAATTTATAACCTTATGGGAACCCAGAGGAGATTTCTAATAATGCGGTTCCTGAGTAAAGCTGGATTTCTGTAGAATAAATAGTCTATCATCGTGCCATAATAGTGTATCACCATGCTTGTGCCCAAGGGTTCAAATTAAAGTTTCAAAAGCAGTATCAATGTTGTCATTTGCTATGTGTTAAAAGCTTGCCTTTAACCTTGCATTGCACCTTCAAAATGTTGTTTTAATGTTTTGTTTGACTCTCTTTCAGAGTCTTCTTTATGCCTTTTACATTCCTGTCTTCTTACCTACCAAAATAATTCAGTTTAGCCACTGACCAGCTCCCAAACTACCGATTAATGCTCTTGCACTATCTGATCCCTGATTTAGCTGGTGTTAATTTTTGGTCCCATTTCCTGAAACCCTCATCTAATTCTCTTCACGTGTTTTTCCTGATCCCTTTGCTCAGCTAACCTCAATTTCTTCCTTTGTCCACCTTGGTTGCTTGTCATCCTCTAAACCTCATCTTCCAGGCAAATTCCCAGTCCCCATCTTCTGCATATACATGTGGCAATTCACGGTCCCCCTCTCTCACTCATCATACTCCTTCCATTTCTTTCTCCCTGTATATAATCACTAAGTCCTAAATTTCACTTTTGTCTACACTGCGTTCAAATTGATTTGTTTTCTCCTCTGCACTCTGTCAACAGAAAGGTCCCTGAGAGGTACACATTTTGTGGTGTTCAGCTGTAATCATAGGAGGAATTATGCCTGTGCAGCCCTGAGTACATTCACAGCAGAAAGACTCTTCAGAGTTTCCAGCTAAATCTCTAGCAAGTCTTTCCTGAACACCTACAAAATGGAATTTTTCAAATATGGATAGATTTTCAGAAGAAAACAAGCCCTCCATTCATGTCAAATTTCATATCTTTATGCCCAAAACAGGATGGATGGAGTAAAAGTTTTAAGATAAAAACCCACAGCATTTTCAACTCGAGCAGCATAACACACTTTTTGCCTAGCCTTGTTCTCATAAAGACTTACATTATTTTATCTGAGAAACAAGCAAGAAAATAATCCAGCTAAAGAAAAGCATCTGGTAAGAAATTCTTCGGTCCAAAACCCATTTGGCAAAGTTATAAGTAACTAAAAGAGGTGTCTTGAAGTGAGAAATGTTGGGACAGCTTCACTACAGATTGTGCTATCAGATCCAATCATAATATATAGTGTTACAAACACTGTATATTAATTGCCTCCAGTGGAATAGCTTCCAAGGTGCCAAACCTCGAAGCAAATTTGAGGTTTGTTTATAAAGATGAAGAATATTAAAACAAAAATGTATACATAAAAAAATGTTCTTCTAATACATATTACTATCCTAACAGAGTTACTTAAACCTAAGGCCCACCTTTCCAACAGTCTGCAAAATTATGTTGTATATGGTATAAAGGAAAACTATGTTATGTAATCTTACATATGTAATACTTACATACGTAATAATTATAAGGTTGTACTCCTATCTGTTTTAATTAAATCTGCTCCTCACTCACCTAGCTGCAGGTTCCTTAGTAGCTACTCAATTCCAGACAGGTCAAACCTGAGGGGTTTTTTCAGTGCAGCTCCTATACATAGGAATGAAAAATTATCATTTACCATACTGAAAAAGTGAAATATTTTCTCACCTTGAATATCAGAACTGCCAATTTTTAAGCTACTTGGCAAGACTCAGTAGGGCTATTATTTTTTAACTCAAGATACTTGAACAATATAATCCAAATTTTTGAAGAAATTAATGATTCCCAGATCCAGTGGACGTTATTGCATAATGTCCTGTGTGATTCCTTTGATGCCTTTTCCTATGATAGCAGTGGAGAGCTATCTGGAGGCTCACCAGGAAGAGCTCGCTGTTCAGGTTCTGATGAGTCTGGGAGCACCAAGACTCTACCTCAGATCTGTGGACATTAAGACTTCACTCTTTTTTCTTGCATGTAGAAGACCACGTGATTCATATCCTCACAGCCAACGCAGCACAAGTTTGGAATGCCAGAGGGACAAGGGAGATGTTGAGTTTTGTCAGGAAGCAGTGATTTTTGTCAACTGGTTTATCAAAACCTACTTTCTTAGTTAGTTGGTTTCTTAGTTAATTACTCAGCAGATGAACTGCAGTCAAAAGCTAGATTCAGAAGTCAAAAAGGGAAATCTTTGAATGAGTTTCTTATTTCCCCATCCCCAATGAGCTATTTGTGGCCCACAGAAGCTTTTATATATGGATGACAGAGACAGATGACAGTCTTAAATTTGCCATTTAAGTCCACAGGATCTCTTCAGTTCCGTCGGAATTGGAGTGACTGGGGTGAATGAGTGAGGTTGGGGGCTGTTGCTGGAGCTGGGCAAATCTCCCAGCTGCGCATTCCAGACCTGGGTAAACCTCAGCTGCTCTCAAATGCTGCACAGTTGTGCAAAGTCCCTGCAAGTTCAGTTCCCTGGGCTGGCATAGCGCTGTATCACACTGGGTGTGCTTTTAGGGATGACAAGCAAAGGAACATTTGAGCTAACATGGAGCCCCAGAACATTTGGAAGCTGAGCAAAGATATGGCCAAGGAAATTAAATTTTTGTTATGTGATCTGCACCTTAATACCCCTGCTGTTTAATGGCTATCTTTAAAAAAAAAAAAAAAACCCAAAAGACCAAACAAAAAAACCTAAACCAAACCCCTAAACAAACAACCAAAAAAAATCCCAACCAAACAAAAACCACCCAAACTTTGCAAACATCTATGTGAGACTTTGATTAAGGTTTGAGCAATTGAATTCTTCTCCTGCAGGTTGAAAACTATACTTTAAACCAAAATTTCTTAAGTTTTCCACTTGCCAGCTATGGGATTAATTGCAGGTAAATTTTGAATCAGTGGAGTGTACAGTATACCCTGGTAAGCTGAATGCATCAATACAACTCTTGCTTTGCTTACAGGTCAGTTTTTGAAATGTTTCCTTTTAGGAAGTTGTAAGTCAAGATTTCACAAAGCTGTTAAGTCCAAGAGAAAAGATGTATATAACATCAAATGAATCTGTACTGTTCACTGCCATTCATACAGAGGGCTACACTCAAAAGCTTGATATAATTACTATCACTTAGTTTAGTTGCTCTAATTTACATAGTTTACTTTTGGTTGCATAAATCAGTCTTTCCTGGTATCAAGCATATGTAAAACACAATTTATATCTTTTTTTTACAGTCATAATGTTAGAAGTATTTTCACATCCTCAAGTTACAATGTATAAATGCAAGATCCACTAAACCCATGAGGTTTTGGCTCCAGAAATACCAGATTGTTTCTAGACACAGGCAAAATTTTCAAAATTCTTTGAAGGTTTTTGAGCCCAGTTCCCACTGGGAATTAATATCCTATTGATTTCTGTGGGCTTTTGGCCGATCAGTTAATGAGTGGGTTTAGAAGTACATTTTATCTTCTATTTTTTTATTTTGCATAATTTGAAAAACAGGTGTAACGACCAGGCTGTTGCAATCTCACATGGATACATAGAGAGTAAGGCAGTTACATTGTTTGAGGGATCTGTGCCCTCTTGTCTATTTCCCTTATTTCTTCCCTTATGTCTTCCCTTATTCCACAACATCAGCGTTGCTATCTGACACACTAAGCGCCTGAAATCTTGGCATGACTTCCTGGGATACAGAGTCCATCTGATCATAAGTGCTAGTCGGAGAAATCATCAGTTATGCAGATTTGATCTTCCTGATCGACTGCAAATTTCTGCTGTAAATTTCTTTTTTAATTCGGTCCATGTTGGAATAGAAGCAAGAAAGAAATGATTTTGATGGTTCTTCAATAACCAGTGCAAGATGACCTTGTAGTCTTGATTATTTTTCAGAGGACTGCGCTCTATACTATCGAGAATGCTTAGATTTTGCACTTATTGACAGGGTCAGCTGAGATATATTTGAGTCAATGTGTGCTGAAATGGAGCTATCTTTCAGTTAAGCTCAAGTGGCAACTGGAGCCTAAGTTTGCCTCAGGTGGCTACTTTTACATCTGTGTGAATGCAGAGTTGCTAATCAGTTGTTGCCTTTTCTATGCTGCACTTGATTGATTAGGTTTATATCTTGTTGGTTAAGCAACCAGATCTATGCTTCAGAAACTAAACCCTCCCCATCTATTATAAAATCTACGTTAGAGCGAAAAGGAGGCAAATGCAACAAGGTTAGTAAACAGGTTTCATTCTAATATCCTATTTTCAGTCATTTGTTACTTAAAGAAATATTTTATGCTGAATTTTTCCAGGCTTAGCTTCTAACAACATTTATTTTTCACCCATTAGAATACTAGGGAGAAAAACAGTCTCTGTTATGAAAGAATTCTTGCTACATTAAAAAATAAAATGAAAGGTTATAGATGATAAAATTAAGGATTTGAAATATAAATTGGCATGGAAATATTACTTCCATCATGCCATTACTGTGAGGAAAATTAATTCTGAGTTAACTAAGCTTTAAGGACTCTAAGTTGGCTTTGAGCACCAGCCATGGCAGCTATAGTTAAAGACAGGTGTTCTTATTCTATTCATTTAAGAACAGACGTTGCTTGGTAAAACTAGTCTGTGACTATTATGAAGTATTATTCACAATTACTATGTTATATTTCTGCCTTTTAGCTTTGAAGAGAACTACAACTGAAATTATTTGGAATACACTGTGGCAGCTTGTGAATTTGCAAGCTGTGCAAGAGAGGGGTGGCGGTAGTTGTAAATACACATTGGTTTGAATTCCAGCTGAGCACCTACCTTGTCTGCGATGCGCATATGCACGTGTCTGTTTCCGTAAGCGTGTCCTGACATATTAGCTATTAGAGCAGGAGAAACAGCATGTGCAATAAGTTTATATAATGTTTCCTATTCTATTCAAATCTGCAGCTGCAGGTGCCCTGATGTATGCAGAATTGTGCTCACTAAAGCCCTATTCTGCTCCATTGTAATAACGTAAACAAAACCGTACAGTACTGTGGCCTATTCCAGGAAATTTTAAAAACCATAATTTTACTTAATATTTTTTGTATGCTGCTACTTCTTCACAGACCATGTCACTTTACATGAGTCTCCTGATACAAATGCAGATCGTGATACTCAGAACTGGATATCCATCTTCCCTGAGGAACGGCATTGCACCAGAAAGACAAAGTGTTCGTGTTTTGGTTCACATGCAAGTAAACCATCATATTGCAGACCTCTATAGACACCTAATATAGACCAAATATTACATGGATTTCCTTGTATAAGTCCATTTATATAGGTGCCTTCTGCCCTCAGGAAATTATACAACAAAAACCATTTTATTATAATGTGATCCTGTTGTTACAGATGTGGGTCAGTCTATTTTTATGTGTACTTATATAACTCAATTATTTGTTCCCAGCCTGAAACTTGGCTTACATTCCATAGAGAAGAGCTACCCTGTTACTTGCAAAAAGATGAAGTATTTTAATGTAAATAAATATATAAATACATTGTGTGTGTATATATATATAAAATTATACCACTATAATGTTAGGTTCTTCTTTCTTGTTCAGATGTATTTAGGTAATATCTCTTTTTCATTGGATGAATGATCAGAGCTACATCATCCAAGACAGATGAAGTCAGAAATATTATGAACGGAAATACATCATCATCATCATTATCATATAGGACAGGTTTTGCCAAAAGTTTCTGGACTGAGAATTTCAATTCAAATATTCATGTAGTCTATAATGTTAGGTGTGTATCTGAATTCACTGTAGAGTTAATTAGAAGCAATAAACTCTTAATGTGTATGTTTGAGTCCCGTTCTAAGGAACATTCTCCACTTCATTAACTTTATAGAAAGCCTTAGCTCCAAACTCAGCACGTAAGAGAGATGCCAGAAGTTAGCGGTTAAGAAGAGCCCCTAGGTGAGGTCTGTGCACTAACAATACCCTTGAACACCATTATCACTGTGATTACTTCTGTGACTAAAGTGAAGAATACGCATGGTGCTTTCAGGATGATCAAATATTTATGAAATTACTAGTTATATCCATGCTTGCCTAGATGAGTGATGAGAGCGAAAGACGCTTTCTCTTTGGAGCCAGAAAAGTCCATCGTAGTTTTTTAGCCAACGTTCTCAAAGTTGTTCTGTCTTTTCCTGGATGCTTACAAATTTAAAATGTTCTCTGGGAACTTGCCAACACCTTCGAATGCAATATTTGTGCACTGCAAATCAAAAAGTCCATCAGTTTTAACTTCATTTTTCCAGATTAAATATTTGGAGGTTAGGTAAAATAGGGTAGACACGCTTCCCAGTAGAGTACTATAATGATTATAATGATTATACTATTTGTGTTCCGTGCCACATCATCTTCTTTCTAAAATTTAAGCCACAGAGGATTTTTGGTTTGCAAAGAGTTCCCTGGGGGGTAAGAAGCTAGGAGGACTCAATGTAAAGTGTTATATGAAGCTTGCCTTAGAACATGTGAAAATGAACTAGTTTCAGCAAAAGTACCTTCTCTGAAGTTCAGTTCCTCTTGAACGCTTAAGAGCATGCATCGGTTCTGTTATCACTGGATCCTGAAATCAAATCATGTTGTAGGAAACTGTAAATATAAACCAACATGAGTAGATTCTTCCACAAACAGGCATCAGCCTGCACAGACTACTAACGCATACAGTTCTGTACTCAAAGCAAAAAGAATATCCTGCCTGCTTTGTTGTGGTAGCCAGGAGACCGAGTTCTCCATTAAAATGTGTTTGTCGAACCTTGAAATCTATAGCAAGCAGGTGCCCTCACCTCTTACTATTGTGCGTATTTTTTTTCCTAGGAATACTAGTTCACACTTGTCATTATTTTCTAGATAATAAATGAGATTTTGACAAATTGATTTCCTAGCACGAGGGGTTACCACATAAATTAAAAGTCCAGAATGAAAACTCCCCTTTACTCAGTGAAGCCACTATTTACATTTAACTATATCAATCCATGACAGCAGGTATATAGCCACAGTGCCCACTGTTGCAGCCCAGGAGCTGTACGAGTTGCTTCCACAAAGCCTGATGAGTCAGGATCGGCAACAATGGAATATGAATTTCTCTGATTCTGAATAATCCATTTGTTGTCAGTCTCAGAAACAGGCCCCATTAATTCTCTCTTGCTTGTCAAAGAGGGGAATGCTATTGCTTCGTGTCCACGTGACACGGCGTCATTGGAAAAACATTATAAAGGACACATTTCTTGTTCTACAGGGGACATTGGGCTAAAAACAAACAGGAGATGCTTTGTCTATTGCTTTAATTGCAGTCACATTTGGTAGGCCTAGTGGATACCTATTCTTTTGCAAACCTTATTCTAAATTCTCAGGTAAGTAAAATCTCTTATCAGTGTTCAAAGTAGCTTCCTCAAGTTTTGCTACAGTCTAGCTGCATTTCTGTTTTCCTTCTATTGCCTTTAGCTATTGGTGTCAGGCTTTTGCACAAATCTGTTTGCTCAGAGTAAACCTCTGCATTACCCCACATACATCATACATTTCTTGCCTGTTAGGTGCAATCTGTCTTACGCCATGAATAAATTTTTAAAACAAAGTATTGGAACACACTATTAAGTAAAAAAAGACTGAAATGACAGAAAGAAGAGTCTGCATGCATACTCGGAGTCATCAGATCTTATGTCTAGTAGAAGCAATATTTGGGATTCTTTCCTCTTCAACTACTGCTGGACCAATTTATATTTTACTAGGAATGTCCACATGTGGTTGTGAGTCACCAAGTCTGACACATGTTGCTCTAAAAACTGTTCTCTTGCTCTCTAGGGAGAGCAAGTTCTCGCCCTGCCATTGTGTCTTAAGGACCTTGCATGGGACTCCCTCCTCCTTTCTCCATGCTGACAGGCTTTGACATTCAACCAGACTCACAGGATGAGCTATTTGTTCGCTTCCAGATATTTTTCAGCAATAGTTATAGATCTAGAAATCCTACCAACGATTATTAAAATAAACCCTTCATTTCTTTCCTTTTTTCAACAGAATCATTTGCCACATAAGGAGTGCAGGCTGCAATCCTTTCTTATTCAGCTTCTGCTCCCAAGAGTGATGTTTGTTCCTGTGCTGCCTCATCAACTTGCCTTCTTTGTGCATATTTAAGAATACAGCCTTGGCTCTCAGAGTGACTACTAGCTTTTGGATGACAGGCCTGGAGCATCCAGCTCGAACAGGGTTTCCAATGTAATGCTCTGCTGCAAGGTTGTTGCAACCTTACACGTGGTTGGAGCCAAAGACTTTTGCCAAGGGAAATGATAGTGGCCCTTATACGCAGCAGGTGCCCACACATCTCAGAAAAGAGCATAAAGGAATCGAGCTCTTTGTCAAAAAGAGCCCTGTGGTAGTTGCCCTCTTTCACATCTGTAAGAAAGACACTACTCATTACTATCTCTTCAAACTTCTAGTGAACTCCATTTTCAAAGACCCAAATCTCCTGCTGTTCTAGCTTTGCCTGATTCAGGTTCCCTCTCTTCTTCCCCCTTTCCTTCCTTGTCCCCTGACACTCTGTTTCCAGGGATGGCACATCTATCACCTCTTTATTTGCCCCTTTCCACACCACTTTTCCACCTCTGCAGTAAGTCTCTCTTTTACTATTCCCCACCCTTTTCCCTCCCACAGCATTTTTATTCTTATTGATTTCTTTTGGCCCATTATCCATTCCAGGTCGCACAGTCTCTACTACACCTTTGTACTCCTCCTCCTTACCACTCAAGGTGGTGCCCTCTCCTGCTTCCTTCTACTGATTCAAGCTTTTGCCAGTGCTCCAAGCCCTTCCCTAGTGCCCAACCCACATGTCCAAGCTTCTAACTCCAGTTTTCTCCTGGCTCAAGAGTCCTCATCAATATTCCCAATATTGGAATTCCTAATTTGCACTCTTACAAATGACTATTTCTACTTTTACTTCCCATTATTCTGGCCCAATGCTTACCAAACTTTTCATAGGTAATATTGCTCTGGATTCGCTTCTGCACTGACAATCCCATAAGTTCTGTATTTGCCTTTGAATTTCTTCAGGATGAAGAGTACCTCTGGAAATTTTTGTAGTCTTGCATCTTTGATGAAACCTTTGAAACACCTACTTTAGAATGTCTCAAAACCCCTAGTCTCTAGAAACAAGCTCTCCAAGGCTGCACATAGAGCGCATCCCTGTGCATATTGGGCTGAAACCCAGCTGGAGAATGCTGCAGTTTCCTTCAAGTACTCATGCTCAAGTTTCCCTCCCAAGAAAAAAAGGCTGTTGTGTGCCTGAGTCTCCCGCCAGTACGGAGTTGGGAAGTGGCCAGGGCACATGCTCAGGTTTAAAAGCTAGGAAGTATGACAGTTTCTCCAGTTTAACGTGATATTTGAATCAATAATCAATAATTATTTTGAGATTAGTGGCAAAAAAAACAGCCACAGGGAACTTCCACAGGGAAGATGCTATTGATAGTGAGTGACTCGTTATTTCTTCACATCTGTGGGGACATGAAGCTCCCGGAAGAGAGAGAGAGCACTGTTGAGGGGACCTGGAATCACCATGGACTGCAGTTTGCCTGTCTTTCTTCTCAGACAGGCATATTGCGCCATCTCTCCTCATCCTCAATTTCTTACACTTCTATTTTCCTGGCTTAGAGTTTTACGTAGTTTCATATACAACATTCTTTTGCCAGTGATTGCCCTCAAGCACTCTTTGCTGTCCTCCTGGTTTGGCTTGGGGAAGAATCACGTGGCAGACTGGTGACTATCGCTGGTGAGAAAGGTCACACAATGAGCTGCACAGGTTGCTAGAAGAATGGTGGTAAAATGTCACACGTAGGCTATGTTTTAGAAATAAGGCCATCTTTAAGGCATCTTAGCCTGTATTTCAGGAATCAAGTCCCCAGAAGTGCTAAGCGATTTGGCAAAATGTAAATAGTGATTCTCTTTTTCTCAGTTTATTTTTAGATATTTGCTGAGGAGCCATGAAATCACATGACGCTATAAACCCATATGCAAACAGAATCGATAATGTACATTTCTTTCCTCTCTCCACCTTAAATGGTATTCAAGAGTTGGGATTTGGAAGCCATGTATATGGATGTTCATGCGGATGCTTTTAGAAAAATAATAAGTATTTGGCTACAGCACAAACACCTATTCAACGAGTCACAAGAATACTCAGAGAGAGACCAAATTTAGCTACTCCAAAATCTGTCATTAAACATACTGCCAAGATCATATTAAACGCCATACTTACATATAGAAAGCAAGTGTTCAAAATCTCTGTCTCCAGAATGCAGATGGAAGGCTAGTGTTAAATAAAATGGTAACAAAACTAACGTTTAAAGAGCATATTTGAATAACATTTAATCTATTTTTACTCAATAAATTTTTATTGACAAAATAATGGGTTTATTATACATCATGAGCTGCCACAATACGGTTAGGGCAAGGATCAGAGAAGAAACGGAACAGAAGGTACCTTTATTAATATCCCAGGTCCTTTTACTTTAATCAAAGAGCTATCCATTTGAAACTACTGATTCAATAAAATAGCTATGCTCTGGTTCAAGTACTTGCTTTCACTTCTGGCTTCCAATATATATCCTTCAAGGAGCTTTTCCACCTGTGTAGTCATTTTCTGTAAAGGGTTACACTCCTATGACTTCTGCAAGTAGATTGGATGGATTAGAATATAACAGGGTTTTACAAATTCTAAGTTTCCCTTTAAAGATTTTCAAAGGAAAAACGATGAAGTCTTTCAAGCATAAATAAAATAACTGCAGATAACTCGTCATTTGTATTCTTAGAAATGTATCTTCATAACAGAGTATGGCACACCCTGCCCCCAAACCTCGTTGTCATCTGGAGAAATAATCAGTACAGGTCCAGCGTCCTAAAGAGTTTGAAATGGTACCAAACTGTATTATTCTTTAAGCATCTTCTGCAGAGCCCAGCTAATTTAATGCCACAATAGAATAATCTAGTTATTTGGCAACTATCTGCATAAAAACATTTCAGTAACATTGGGAAATAATTTTCAGAAAAGCGCTGAATGACTTCAGTTACAGTTTATTCTTTGTTTCTAACCCATAAATTTCTTCAACTAGAAGTTCACTGTTGGAAAGTAGGAATTTTCTCATCCTTTACTACTTTTTGCATCTGTGTTTTAGAAGAGTTTAAATATATGTTATCACTAATATTACAATTAGGCTAATACTGTTTTCTGTAATTAGTTTCTAATGAACATATGTTCATTAATGAAAACTGCAGTCTATATGCAATGCCATTTGAGCTGAAGGGGCGTGAGAAATGCTCATCATAAAATAGCTGCCATGTACTGTGCTTGGGCACCAATCCTGCAAACACTTAGGTGTGAGCCCCATTTTGCTACTGCGAGAAAAAATAAACTAAGTAAATAGAAGGTCTCAAGATATTATGGTAAAATTTAATGAAAGTGACATGTAAACTGATTGAGCATGGGCATAGTTTAAGGGAGAAGAGTTGTCAAGTTTGATTCTTTCTTAAATATTTAAACACACATTGTTAATCAAATACTCTACTGAACAGAAGGTCAGACTGGGAATCTTGTCAGAGAAGGACCACCTCTATGCTGTATCCAGTGCAATGCTGTCCCTGTCATGGGGGCACGAGTAATACGGTATATATCCACAACAGCAAAAAGGTTGTATTTGGTCTTGTATAAACCATTTTATTAGTTATTCAGGTTTTGCAGGTGAGCATTTTTGCCATGTATTTATTTTCCTTGATATTTAATGCTGATTTTTGTTAGTATTTATTAGTATTTCTGTTCCAGTAATTTGGGCTAAAATTGTCAGTGCAATTGTAGAAGGGAGCATGTATAAAACCAAGAGATTGGACATGGATCGTTACTGGGATTAACAAAAGATATATCAAGATTTTAGAGTTATTTTAAGAGCTATGTAATAATATGCCAAACTACTAAAAATTCAGAATTCACTTTGCCATTTTTTGCCTCAAGGATAGAGTCATCTTAGGGAGATATTCTGTGGTCTGAAAAAATACTTAGGGTTAGTATAATCAAGATTATGGTTTGTGCTGTACTATACTCTGCCTGAAACTATATGTGTGTATATATATATTCACACACACACTTTTTCAAGTATCATATATACAACTGATTGCAGTCCTCCATCCTCTCTTTTCCCCAGCCTAGTTAGGCCTCATGTAGGTCTATTTTTCTTAATGTTCTTTTCCCTAACAGATCTCCGCGTAGGTGAAGGAAGCCTGCCCTGGCCAATCCCATAAAATAATGAGGGCCTTCGGTTTTTTAGTGTTTTCTGAACAAGTGACAGAAAATAAATGCTGAAGACAGTATTTTTCTTTGTGAATGCAGGGTGACGACGGAGAGGATTCAGGCAGGTGGCACACGTGAAACTACTTTTGAGTTGTAAGCTGGCTAGGTTTTAAATGAGTTGAGGCCCCTTATAGCAGACGTTTCCATGCTGAACGAACCCCGCATTTCTAGGGTGCTGGAGGCTCCGGGGTGACCCAGACCTTCCCGCTGGGTGCCCCCTCCCTGGAAGAGATGCCCAGTAGTGGCGACCTGCCTGGAGGGCTGGAGTCCCTGGAGGGCTGCCCCTTTCCCGCAGCCCACGGGATCCCCACTTCCATTCCTGGTGCCCAACTGTCCAGCCCCTGCCTGGGGGCTCTTTTACCCGGGGGACGGGGTGGGGGGGGCAAGAGCCGCAAGAGAGATTCTCCCCGGCCTCCCGGCGCCCGCCACCCCGCCTCTCCAGCACCCGGCGAGGAGAGGTGAGCCTGGGGAGGAGAGCAAAGGAGAGGGGAGGACCAGCCCCCCCCCCCCCCATCCTCCCCGAAAAGTGCAAGGCATCGTTTTTGAAAGCGCCCAAAAAAGCGCGCGCGGCGGCCGCCCGCCGNAAGGACCACCTCTATGCTGTGTCCAGTGCAATGCTGTCCCTGTCATGGGGGCACGAGTAATACGGTATATATCCACAACAGCAAAAAGGTTGTATTTGGTCTTGTATAAACCATTTTATTAGTTATTCAGGTTTTGCAGGTGAGCATTTTTGCCATGTATTTATTTTCCTTGATATTTGATGCTGATTTTTGTTAGTATTTATTAGTATTTCTGTTCCAGTAATTTGGGCTAAAATTGTCAGTGCAATTGTAGAAGGGAGCATGTATAAAACCAAGAGATTGGACATGGATCGTTACTGGGATTAACAAAAGATATATCAAGATTTTAGAGTTATTTTAAGAGCTATGTAATAATATGCCAAACTACTAAAAATTCAGAATTCACTTTGCCATTTTTTGCCTCAAGGATAGAGTCATCTTAGGGAGATATTCTGTGGTCTGAAAAAATACTTAGGGTTAGTATAATCAAGATTATGGTTTGTGCTGTACTATACTCTGCCTGAAACTATATGTGTGTATATATATATTCACACACACACTTTTTCAAGTATCATATATACAACTGATTGCAGTCCTCCATCCTCTCTTTTCCCCAGCCTAGTTAGGCCTCATGTAGGTCTATTTTTCTTAATGTTCTTTTCCCTAACAGATCTCCGCGTAGGTGAAGGAAGCCTGCCCTGGCCAATCCCATAAAATAATGAGGGCCTTCGGTTTTTTAGTGTTTTCTGAACAAGTGACAGAAAATAAATGCTGAAGACAGTATTTTTCTTTGTGAATGCAGGGTGACGACGGAGAGGATTCAGGCAGGTGGCACACGTGAAACTACTTTTGAGTTGTAAGCTGGCTAGGTTTTAAATGAGTTGAGGCCCCTTATAGCAGACGTTTCCATGCTGAACGAACCCCGCATTTCTAGGGTGCTGGAGGCTCCGGGGTGACCCAGACCTTCCCGCTGGGTGCCCCCTCCCTGGAAGAGATGCCCAGTAGTGGCGACCTGCCTGGAGGGCTGGAGTCCCTGGAGGGCTGCCCCTTTCCCGCAGCCCACGGGATCCCCACTTCCATTCCTGGTGCCCAACTGTCCAGCCCCTGCCTGGGGGCTCTTTTACCCGGGGGACGGGGTGNTTCCCCTTTCCCCAGCCCCGGCTCGGCGGGCGCATGCTCACTGGTGCCCGCAGCCCTGGACCATATTTGTCAGGACTACTCGAGAGACGGAGAAAAGAGAGAGAGAATTTTGGGGGGGTAAGGAGCGGCGGGTCCCGATCTAATCCGCAAGCCGTGTAGGGCGCTGCGATGGCAGAGGCTGGCGATGGGTTTTAATTTTCCCCCGAGGTGAGGATGAAAGTTAGGGAGAGAGAGCGCGAGAGATAAAGGAGGGAGAGACGCACCTCCTCTCCCTCCCTTACGA
>VXBO01014696.1:0-18820 GCA_013400135.1 Rhinoptilus africanus
AGTAATTACACTATTAGAAATCCTAAACCAACATTAGGACAGGGTTGCTTGCAGGTTCTTCCATAAGGAGAGATACTGTGCTATCTCCCTTCCACTTTCCTGAAACACCTGGACAATTACATGAAATTTTGAGTCCTGTTATTTTCCCACTAACCCTGCTACTTATATAGCTCTGTCATCACTTTTGCTACTGTTTTTAAGAACTTGCTGCAAGCACTCAGCAGAAGCCCTACGGCCCCAAGGAGAATGAAGGGACTGCAGGCTGAGTCCATGCCCTGAAATGAGGATCAGGGATGTAGTCAGTACGAACACCTGCTTTCTGTTTAAGCAAGCACTCTGACAGGTAACTGTTAAAAAACTGCCTCTAAAAATAGTTTTGTAAAAATTATTGGCATTATTGAAGGCTAAATTTTTATATGAGTAGCACCATTTCCTAAATTTTAAATAAATTCTTGTGGATGATGAATTAGTAGCATCCAGTAAAACATCCAGTAGAGAAGATAATTACTTGATTGTCAAATGGAATAACAACAGTTTTCCCTGCAGTGAAATCTCCACCACTGTAATTAGGTTATGTCATACTTTACCCTGAAGGGAGTATTAAAAACACAAGACCAGCCAGTTCCATCCACTGTATTTTTCTATTTATAGCTTAGTGCTAAATTGCTGCCTTCATGATGCAGCAAAGACATCAATAATGGAATAACAGCTCTTCTGCTGCTCAATTAAGTTTGCTACATGGATATTAATGTAAATATGGATCTCGTAAGAGAATTCTGTTGACTAGTCATTTGTAGTATAATAATAAATATTATACAAATGAAAAGTTCTAAAAGAAAAAAAACACAGAAGAAATGCATACAAGCAGAAAAAAAAAAAAGCTAGCAATAAAAATATCAGAATGGAGATATACATATACTAACACATTGACTGAGTTGTGCATTTCCTTTCTTTTTCCTTTTCTTCTGCATTTCTCCTTGGTTCACTATACAGCACTAAAAAAAAGCCCAACAACTTAAGAACACTGCTGGATTACAGTCTGATGTGATGTGAAGAATTGCCCAACATCTATGAGTCCATTTTGTAAAAAGAAATACAAAATTATTTGTTTAGATCTTAGCACCTGTTTGTTTGTATTCATTTTTATAGATAAAAAAAAATGTTATTCACTGATGTGAATACTGTTTGGTGTTCTATGTATATTTGACAAATAAGGAAACTAGATGCCTTTATATTGAATGTAAAATCATGTTGCATTTCTTTTGCTTAGAAAACCAGATTGTATTGCTAAGCGAATCACTTAATGGAGAAAAAAAGTACCAGAAGAAAATGGCTTTGTAAAGCCTTCAGTGACCTAAGTGAATCTTAAAATTCTTGATATTTATAAAATGGAAAACAGCAGTAGCTTCATGTTCTCCCCAAAGTGAATGTAACAGTTAAGGAGGCTTCTGGTTCAAAACTTGAGCTTTCTCTTTTTAAGAAAATTAGATTATTCTGAAAAAAAAAATATATAAAAAAGCATAGGCACAAGACATAGTCAGGAGAAGAAAAGGTGAAAAAGGCTTTTGGTTACATTTCTGTTCTGCTTTGTTTTCTTTTTTCTTAAATGTTTTGTGGAGCTTTTGTGAGTGACACACAAGTAAGCCCTCTCCCCAGTCTCAGATGGCTCCAATACCAATCTGAGAATAGGCATCCGGATTTTTTTGCCTGACGACTAGTCCATGTATTAAGGGCCTTTGATTTGATAGAGAACTGCTTTTAAAGGATGTATTTGTTTAGTGTTACCACACTAAATGAAACATCATGATCTTTGGAAAAACAGGTAAACTGATGATGCATATAACCAGCTTAGAAGCAGTTTCATCTAACAGGCGAGGTCATTTAAGAGAGAACATATAATGTCAATGACAGCTAGAAATGTTGTGTTTGAAAGCTACACAAAGTAACCCACAAAGTAATCCTCCTTTTTCCATAGATGATTGTTCTCAAGATTAGTGTTCTGACAAGTAATGTTACCAGCTAAATTACTGAACCCGTCTGAAAAGATTCTGTGGGGCTACAGGTATGGGGAAAGATATTCTTGAACCCTTTGCATTGATTCTGAATAAAACAAGATAGAACCTTATAAATAAGACACTGGAAGTGAATGATACTAGTATGCTTTCTCAGAACTTCAGACCATGTTTTCACAGAACCACTGTTTTCTTGCAGGTCATGGTTTGGTTTCTTTTTTGTTTGTTTTTGTTGAAATTTGCAAGATCATTTATATTGACTGAACTTTGTGATGTGAATATTTTATTTTCCCAGGTTTTGGAGTAACACTGCCTTTTTCTTTTACACATTGGTTTGCAATAGGAATTTATTTTCTTTATTCTCCGCAGTTCCTGATTATAAAAATGCACATCTGTTACTTGTTACGCTGAGGCATATGAGCTGCCATCCAAACTGTGTTGGGAGACTTTGAAAGGAAGGTAATTTCTTGTATTTTCCTGTCACAACTTTTTTCCCTTTGTTGTTTGATCACTTGCAGATATGATCAAGTTTTAATTCAAAATATTTTCTGAAGAAATATTTGAAGTTTTCAAGTTAACTGAAGATATTTCATATATGAAAATAAAAATAATTTAATGTGTGAACATACAAGTATGTTAAAAAGAGCTTAGGTTGATTTAGACACTCAAGTTCAATATGAAATATTTCAAGCTAATTGGGATAAATGTAAAGACAAGATAAATGAGACAAAGGACAAAAGGTTTTGCAGCATTCAGGAATGAGAGGAATTAACGATAAGTTTTAAATCTCAGTAAGATACTTTGGGCTCCATGACAGCAGAAAAACAGTGCTGAAATGTGACTTCATGTCTTCTTTTGCTTCTCTCTCCTCACAAGAGCAGTGTTCTCTTAGCTAAGCTCTTCTGTGGCTGCTCAGAAGTTTCAAAGTCATCTCTACGGAATTAATCTCTTTTGACCATTTTTCTTACTCTGCAGAAATATGGTGTGATTTCAGCTTGCCAACAACCATCACAGATGATCAGTTTTTTCCCTTTCTTGCTTCCATGTCTAAAACTCTAGCTTGTTCTGTGAACAGTGTAATACATACAGCAGTTTCCCATCTTCACCATATGTTGGGAGAAGTTTTGCGTGTTCTACAGTTCTTGCATGCTTATCCACATACTTGGTTTGGTACAGTGAAGATGAAAGTGAAGAAAATAATTGTCATGAGCAATAAAAACATTTTCATTCTCAGGAGAAATGAGTCAACATCACAAGCCAGCTTAGCCTTTTATTGTACTGTCTGATATACTTCCTACCATGCTATGCCATAAAAATCCCCTCAGTGTTTTTCTGTACTATTTATGCCTTGTTTCACCTTTGACCTTCAAAAAAGACAAATGCAAAAAGATCTGTACTCCCAAACAGCGTCTCAATGGAGTCAGCAGGGTTCAGGCAAGCAAAGCAGCACATTTTCGTGCTGGATCTGCACATTCGCAATACCCACGGGAAAGGAATTTATAAAGGTAGGCTTCCTGAGGAAATAAAAAAATATTTTATCTCAGCAAAACCTGCTTGCGTAATATATCTTCT
This sequence comes from Rhinoptilus africanus, assembly GCA_013400135.1. NCBI lineage: Eukaryota > Metazoa > Chordata > Aves > Charadriiformes > Glareolidae > Rhinoptilus > Rhinoptilus africanus. The sequence goes on from VXBO01014696.1 coordinate 3,585, forward strand.
ATAACAATGCTGTGTTTTATGGTGGCTGTGTGTTGAAAAAACTTTTAAATGTCCTAAATTACTATTCAATAGACTACGGGCTGCCACTATGATACTTATTAGTAGCACAGCTCATTTGTTCATTTAGACTGCAGGATCTGTCCTAAATATATATTCTAAGTACCTGCATCCAGCTCTGGGGCCTCCAACATAAGAAGGACATGGAGCTGTTGGAGCTATTCCAGAGGATGGCCATGAAAATGGTCAAAGGGCTGGAGCACCTCTCCTATGAAGAGAGACTGAGAGAGTTGGGGTTCTTCCGTACGGTGAAGAGAAGGCTCCATGGAAACCTTATAGTGTCCTTCCAGGACCTAAAGGGGGCCATCAGGAAAGATGAAGAGGAACTCTTTATCAGATTTAGTGATAGGATGGGGCATAATGGTTTTAGAATGAGAGAGGATAGATTTAAATTAGGTATTAGGAGGAAATTAAATTAGATATTAGGAGGAAATTCTTTACAGTGAAGGTGGTGAGACTTTGGAACAGGTTTCCTCAGGAAACCATCCCTGGAGGAGTTCAAGGCCAGGTTGGATGGAACTTTGAGTAACCTGGTCTCATGGGAGGTGTCCCTGCCCATGGCAGAGGGGTTGGAACTAGGTGACATTAAAAGTCCCTTCCAACTCTAACCATTCTATGATCCTATGATTCTGTAATATATGTAATAATAGTAACAGTGCACTTTTATTTGTACAATTTAGAAAGTGTAAAGAATCATGTAAGATTCAGAACATAGCCCACAAGGACTACTAGAAAGAAAGTAAGAAACATCTACTCAGATGATAAGGAAAATTGAAAGGGATCAATACACTAAATTTTTTCTTGAAGAAAAGTTATGTGGTCTTCAACTATTGGTGCACACATACAAGATAGTTTCCTGAAAGGAGAATGTACCTTCATCCTCACGAAAACAGTCTGAGCAGACTATATACTCATTGATCTATCACAGGTAAAAGTTATACTTTTTTTTTAGGTCTCGCACCCTTAAGATGTCAGGACATTCTCAGACCATTTTGACCTGTGACCCATTATTCTTTCAGTTTGCTGCCCAGTCTGTCATTGCTCACCTTTAAGTATAGAAGCTCTGTACTACTACTACAACTAATATTTCACTTTTCAGTACTTACCAGTTAGCATTTCCCACCCACAGACTTTTGCCTTGAACTTGCTGACTTGCAAAGGGCTTTTTTCACAGACCTAGACCTGTCTGTCCAGAACCATACCTGGGCCCATGTGTACTTCCCCAATGCTGCATAGAGACTAAGTACCTTAACCTATGTAGCAGTGAGGGCCTTTGCATTTGCTGCTCTTCAGCTTGTCTTTTCTCTGCTGTTCTGTAACTTTTTATCCAAGCTGCTATAACATTGTTTTCCAGAGCTCCCATGCAATTCTTCTCCCATGTTGTTCTCATGCTATTTCTCCTGCACCTGCAAGTCCCAATACTGTCACTGTTGAGTTCTCGTGAAAAGTAAATGCCACTGATGTGAGAATCATCCTGTTGTTCCTTTTTTTTTTCCTACGTCTTGTTTTGTGCGGTTTGTTTAATATTAGAGAAACTCAAAACTTAGTGAATAACATAGCACTCATTTAAATATACAGTAAACAGTGCCCAATAATACACATGCTGGAGAACTTAGCAGTCAATCGGCACATAATGCTTATGACTGATTATGCATACTGTAACCCACACTAATATTATCATAAGCAGGAATAACCAATTGAATGGGTCCCAATGAAAATCATAAACTACTAGGAAAAAGTGTGGTAAAAGTCAACATTCTCATCACTTTCAGCTTCAACACTGTTACACTGAGGAGGATGCATAGGGAACAAGTTAGAGGAGTCCTTTTCCTGACTTGTCTTTGGGAAACACCCCTTTCACTTTCCTTTTTTTTTTTTTAATTTTGTTATTTTTCCTCAGAACTGTAACAATTAATATTGATGTGTGCCATCAACAATGATCCAACTGAGTAAAGGTTTGTGCATGTAAGTCTGTCTCAGCATCTTTTATGCAACACATATTCCACTGGTTTCATGCACCATTATGGAAGACATATAAGCAAAGATTCTGGAATTATCTCAGAATCAAGGAAAATCCCTGACAGCTGCCCTGCGCTTGTTTAAGGCCTGGTCTGCAATGAGCAAGGACAGAAAATGGTAAGAGTAGCAAAATTACATGGTTTATTCATGCTTTCCATATGCAGACTACAGCACATTACAGAAGCTGATATCAAAAGCTTGTGAAAAGTATGGTGCCAGAGCACCTCTCATGATTTGACACTTTCAGCCCTTGCAGGCATCTGAGCAAACTCCAGCTGATGCTGCGGCCATTGGTGTAGTTTGAAAGTCACACTGCCATCCTACTCCCATCTGCTTCTGTAGACATTGCAGGGGATGTAGAAGGCAAACAGAATCTTGGCAAGTAAGTAATTTCACAATAGGTCTCTATCTTGAGATAGGGACCTCCACCCTTCACTTATCCAGAGATATATTCCAAAGTCATGCTGCTAATTCAATAACTGAACAAGATCTGATTAAAAAAAAAGATGCTTCATAAAAGGTAGAAGATGTATGAATGCAGATTAAGAATTGTGGCCCTAATGTTTTTGTTCCTCCTAATGACTGAGGTACAAAATGCTAGCTGGTCAACTTATAAGGCATTAGCCTACACTGTAAAAGCTGGAGTCACATACCACGGGTTTGCAAATGTATTTGTTTTATGTAGCAAGGTGTTGGTAGCGGAAGAGTGGGCTATGGGGCAGCCCCTGGGAGGAGCATCCAGGGCTACCCTGTGCTGGACACAGCTGCCTCCAGTCAGATCCAACAAACCCACCGCAGGGCAGAGCTGAGCCCTGCAACCAAGATGGCGACACCTGTAGGAAAGCCCACTTAATAAAGGGCAAAAAAAGGTATGCAGCAGCTGTGAGAGAGAAGAATGAAGAAAGTGTGAGAGAAACAGCCCTGTAGACTCCAAGGCCAGAGATGAAGGAGAGGGGTGAGGTGCTCCAGGTGCCAGAGCAGAGATTCCCCTGCAGCCCATAAAGAAGACTGTAGTGAAGCTGGTTGTTCTTGCACAGCCTATGGAGGATCCCACGCCACAGAAGGTGGATGTTCCCTGAAGGAAGATGCATCCCATTGGGAGCCCATGCTGGAGTAGATTTTCTGGCAGGAACTGAGGCCCACTGGGGACTCGTGCTTTAGCAGGCTGTTCTTAAAAGACTGTACACTTTGGAAAGGAACCACACTGGAGCAGCTCTTGAAGAACTGCAGAACATGGGAGGGACCCCACACTAGAGCATAGTACTGTTGGGAAAGAGTGGAAGAGACAAAGCACTGTGAACTCACTGTAAGTCTGATTCTCTATCCCCCCCGTGTTTCTTGGGGTGGGGAGAAGTTAGAAAAGTCAGGAGTGAAGTTAAGCCTGGGAATAAGGTGGGGATGAGGATAAATGTTTTTAGTTTTGTCTTTGCTTCTCACCATCCTACTTTATTTTTAATTGGCAATAAATTAAATTAATCTTCCCAGAGTTGAGTCTGATGTCAATTGGTGAGTGATCTCCTTGTTTACCCATGAGCTTTTCCACCTTGTTTTCTCCCTTGTCCTGTTGAGCAGAGGGGTTGAGAGAGTGTCTGGATGGGGGTCTGGCAGACAGAAGAAGTCAAATCCACCCAGAAACCAGAGAAATGTATTTACCCTTAAATGAAGAATCATTCCTTCTTAAGGCAATAACACTGAGACTCTGATGCAAGGAAATCCTTTAAATACCGGTTGTGTACCAACAACCTAGCATATCATGAGCTGAGAATTTTATGCATGCTGGATATTTCTTAAATCTTACAGAATGACAGTCACCTTTCTAATCACAGCTGCAGTAGAGTAAAAAGGTGAACGTCAAAGTTGCAATTTGCAAATGATGAGGGCGGTCTTCTGCTCAGTACTTGATGGCTCTCTCGTGTTGATTATCTAACACATGAAATGTGATAAGCTCTGCACAGATGTCTCAGAAAGTTTCCTTTCCCGTGTTAAAGCTCTTCATTCATGGTAATCTTCCTAAAAGCTATAACATAATCTTATGCTATTGGTTCTCATTCTTCTCATGAACAAAGAGATTGTGAGTAACAGAAACTGATGAGGCAAATGACAAGCCTGTCCTAGACTGTTTCCATATGTGCTGCCTACCCTGTATGTTGTCATTCAAACCAGACTTAGGCCACTGTAGGTAAAAGGGGCTTTCACAAAGATGGAACACTGGGATATTTTAGAGATCCCTCTTGCCAGTGCAGTCACCCATGGTGACCACTCAATAGGTCTTGCAGCCTGACATCAAAAAGACAAAATCTGTCTAAGATCTAAGAGGCACTATTTCCCTTGGTAGAGAGGATGGCTTGGCTGCAGCCTATACATTACACAACACCATCTCATATTACCAAAAAATTATTGTTATGTGATCAGGTAATTTATGCCTTTAAGTGAGATATGATTTACTGGATCCAAACACCCAGAATTCTATGGCTTCAGTATTACTAATCCTTAGATGGTGGTCTAAAAGAGATCCTGTACCCTTTTGCAGGAGATTGCATTACAGTTATCCTTTCTAATCAAAGCAAATTATAATGGTTTCTAAACATATTGACCATTATTGTTCAAACATGTTATGTACTATGCCAATAAATTGTAAGTCAGACTATCCATTATTATGTTTATCTGTTTTAGAAATCTTTGGAATAAGGAATAATCTGAAGATAAATTAAATAAATCTAGCCAATAACAACTAGACTTAATGTGTTCTTTACCAGTTAAATGGCTAGAAATGTTACTTAGTAGGACTTCTGTGGGGTAGTCAAAAATTGTAGAAAGATGTGTGTGTGTGCATTAAAAGAGTAAGGAAAGGAAACTGCAAATTGCACTACTACTTGTGTTTTTGGCTGGATTGGCCAATGAGAATGACAGAAGACCATCCCCTCCTNAGTTTCTGAACAATATGCTGTTAATTTCAGAGTTTAGTCAGTTAGAAGAGGCCCAGATAACAGTAAAATTACAAAACAGAAAAATTGGTTCTGTTTAACCTCAAATCAGGCACTACTTCATTAAATAACTGAATGCATAGAATTAAAAAACAGACTGACAAAGACAAGGGAAATGTGGCATTTATATGCAAAATGATGCCTCCATACAAATGTATAGGACAAGTATGTAGAAAAATCGGCAGTTTCCAGAAAAAGAAACTGTCTGAAGAAGTATTTTTTTAACAAAAGGAAAAGAAAAAAGTGAAACACTTATTCAATATAACAGTTATTTTATCAAAAGAAGTTGACAATTTCTTTAAAAGCATTCTATTCTGACAAATTTGAATTAAAAAAGAAAGCCCTGTATGTGAAAATTTAAACATTCATTCTCTAAATCATAGGATGCACTCGTTTTATTCTCAAATGCTACTACCTCCTTACATTCCACTTCTTTCATAAACCACTTTTCATTTTTCAGATCCATGCAGAGTTTCAATCATGTCTGTACTTAAGAAGTATCCTAGTTATGGCAACCTTTAAGGTTGCAGTACATCAAATGCTACTTCTTTCATCTCCAACCTTTACATTTCTTGGCTATTTTGATTTCTTCATAAACTTTGCTTACCTATACTGTTTTAGTATATTCTGTCATAGGTTCCCCCTTTTTAAATTGGATCATATTTCAGATGAAAATTTTTTTCAGTCATTCATTTGCAAACTAAGTAACTACTAAAATTAAAATTAATTTGGGTTGGGAGGAGTGTTGTTTTTTAGGGGTTGGGTTGTTATTTTTGCCTTTTAATGATGACTTTCCATCAATTTTACATTCTTAGTTTTCCCTTGGTGGGAAGTGGCCTGGGTATGTATACATGTTTTGTATCCTTTGTATAGTCTTCTTTTTCCAGGTTCAAAAGAATTCATCATTGTTAAGCATAAACTATCAGTGACAGAAATAATCCTACAAAGATTGTAGCAGTGCCTGACAAGTGACTTCTTTTGACCAAATGGGTTACCATAGTCTAAAACTCCAAAACAAGCTTCCAAAAAAAAACTATTCTCACTCTGCTTTCCAATATTTGAATCCTTAAACCAGCGAGTAATGAGAGAGGTCTTTCCAGAGATCAACTAGTTGAGGATTAAATTTCTTCAATTGATATGTGGTTATGATACTGGATGAAGGCCCGGGCTTGGCTAGCCTAAACAAAGCCTCAAGTATTACACGATTGATAAAAGAAGACGTACTGGAACTTACTGGCCACAAGCCTTGGGGAAGCGATACCAATTAATCATAGAAGAGGAGCTGAAGAATGTTGACTCCTCACCCCCCGGTCCAGAGAAGGAACGAACAGTGCTTGCCTTGCAAACGATATTCTCTCTGTGCTAAACCACAAGTTTGTTGAAAAAACAAGATGTATTGTCTAAGCTGCAACTGCCTAGAAAACTATGGTAAAAGTTAGCAACCACTGGTGATCTAAGGACAGGATCTGTGTTCTGGTGGAGTCAATGAATGAGGAATGCAACCCTTTGAATAGTACTCTTCACTATGCAGATGTTTAATGCAGATGAAATCTGAAGCTCACCATCACAAAAAGACAGTAAAGGACATCTGTCCATGAAGATTCAAGGTTTATACTTCAATTTGACTTTCAGGATTTGTTTCATATACAGAATACCATACAGACTGCTTTAGTTGTACTGAAAGCTACTACACACTAGAATTGCTAAGGATATGCTGTAGTCATGAGGTTATATCTGTATTTGTTAAAAGTAGACATCTGAACCAATAAACTTTGGCTTTTTGTTCTTGTGATCATACAATAGCATGAAACCTCATACCTATCAAATTAGTTATCTACTAGTGAATTCAATCTGCCACGAATTCATTGAATAATTTTAATGTAGGTCACCAGCTCATTTTATATCCTACACATCCCTTCATACTCCTCTCTCTCTCTCTCTCTCTCTCTCTCTCTCCCCCCCCCTTTAATTTCTTTAAAGATGCTATTTGTTGCCATTCCACAAAAAAAAACTTGCTAATTTTTCTGTTATCTGTTTTTCAGATGTTGTGCCATATTTTTGTTTTCATCTGTCTTCTATATAATTTCTAGTCCTTTTTTGTTTTCCTGCCTTCAGAGCCAGTCTTGAATTTAAATTACAATGGTCATTCTAAGTGCCTTTCTGTAAGATATTATTCTCATGAACTTAATAACATTGAACTTTGCAAAGTAGTATTTCCATACAGTGCAAAACCTAAATTTAATAAGCAGGTATTTAATAGGTAAAAGAAAAAGGGTAGAGAAATCATAGATTTTGGTTACAGATACTAGTAGACTTACCTGTATCTGGTAGAAATTTGATGACCATCTCAGTTAGGTACCTGAAATTTAACCACCAGTTCAAAGTGGAACTCTTCCTTAGCTCTTTTCCCAAATAAGGACAATTCCTTTAATGATCTTGAGTTGAATTTTCTTTAAAAGTAATTGTTGATCATAATAAAATTACCTCTTGGCTATGTTCAGAAGCATTTAAGTAATAAAAAGCAGACATACCAAATAGAGAATATTGTAGAAGAGTCTACAACACTTTGCTATAACATTGCAAGCTTTTTGTGTTTATACACATGTATAAATAATTACACATGTGTGTATATATTTGATGAAGGAGGCCCTTTACATAACCGTTACATACATAATGTATGATGCTGTTTATGGAACGTGAATCTTGAAATGGGATTCCTTTTTCTGTTTTGAATGCTGACCAGCTGTCCTGGTTTAGAGTGGAGCAAGGCCAACTTTCTGTTCAGTGGGAGAGGACCTTGTTTATACTTGTTGCTGTGGCAACCAGGGTCAGCTGACTCGGTTTTTTACCCTGTGGAGGGCTGGCACCTGTGGGGAGGCACGGAGAGGTCAGGTGGCCCAAACTCACCAATGGGGTATTCCACCCCATCTGCTGGCTCAGTATAAAAGCTGAGGGATCAAAGGGATTAGATTGGCTCTTCTTTGGTGGGTGTCTCTTTAGTGGTGATTCTCCAGTGGCTCTTCTTCACTGATGGACAGACGGACGGATGGATGGATGTCTGAGGAAGATCATCTCTGCTTATCTGCTTTTTTTATCCTGGTCAGTGTGTTCCAGATTGCATTTGTCACTGAGTCCAGTCTGGAACTTTCCCAGTGACTGCCAGTGACATCTTCCTAGGAACTTGATCTGGTTTTGTATATATTGTATATTTTTCATTATTTCCTTTCTTATTTTATCATTAATCTTTCATTGAAGTAGTTCAGTTTTTTTCTAAACACATAAATCTCTTTCTTCTTCCTCTCCTTGTAGTGAGAAGTGAGGGAGAGCATTTGTTGTCTTGTCATTGGCTAACCTGGCCTAAACCATAACAGCTGGGAAAAAATGGCCTTATCTTTAGATGACAAGCAGTTCATTAATTGTTTTTATAATGTTAGATTTCAGATGCTCTTGCAGGACAACAGAGTGACAGTTCCAAAAAAGCTGCTTCCTGGGAGGAAGAAAATGAAGCAATTTCTAGGCATTTATTACAGGCATGAGGCCACTAGATTGCAAAAAAAACCCACCATAATAGGTCACCAGTTTAATTTACTAGATTTTCAGCCATTAAATTTACATAAAGGAGATTATTAGGAGTATAGATTAAAGTGACCTGCGTTAGACACTGCATGAAGACTTGTTTTATTATGAACTGAAAATAACACATCAGTGGCAAGTTAATAAAATAAGTAAATACTGTGCTTATCTCTCTCATATATGGAGTAAGGCATTTGTGTAGGTTTCAACCAGCTACAGAAAGTACAACCCCTGAGTAATCACATAACTTGTCTGCCAATATTATGTTACAGTAAGATAGGATGAAATCACCTCATTCCTCTTTTCTAAACATCCAAAATTACAGTATTAAACCAAATCCTTTATATTTCAGTTTAAAGGATCAGTGTGTAAGGAGCAAGTGTTCTTTTAAATATCATTGTCTCTCTCTTCACTTTACTATCTAGGTGACACTAAAAAAATTAGTGTTCACCTACAGCACTGTTCCTCTAACAGTGGTATTTGCTATAAAGGCAGATTGTTATCAGTTACTGCAAAACTGAGTAACAGAAGATAAAAAAAGAGAGTATTATCCTCTCAGTCTTATCTACATGTGTTAAGTCAGGATCTCTGTCTTCCAGACAGTGGAGTTAAAAAACCATGGAGTTTGAGCTTGTTGAAACCCTGTTTGTCTCCTTGTGCTCTTTATTTGGGAACAGAAGTTTAGAGGGGGAGCATCTGCATTCTGGGCATACTCGCCAGTCAAGTTGCAATTGGATAGATAGACAATTTGAACTGTTTTTCTGAACAAACCTGGGGGATGAGCAGCTGTGTTACAACAGTGATAGAATAGCAGAGTGGAAATGAAATTGCTGTTAATGTTCTGCCCATCTCGGGTATCACCTTACTTCTCACCATCATTTCCCCTGGACATTTCCCTCTGGGAGGAGGGGAAGTTACACATAAGGAGGCAAAAGTCATAGATTTCTCTGCAACTTCTTTCCATCTTCATCTGGTGGGAAAGCATCTTGTCTCATCAAGCTGTAACAGTCATGAACATACAGTAGCAGCCATTATAAGAAAAATATCTATGAAAACATAGTTGGAGAAAAAAGAATTTGTGGAATCTAATGGTACTGGTAACAGAACTTGAGAAATGGTATCCCTTGTTCCACTTTGAAAGGTATTTAATTATTGCTGATAAACCTTGTCCTGTCTTAGTTTCTGTAATATTGCATATCTATGTTAAGTTCATTAATAGCAAGAAGTGAAAATTCACTAGTGCTCAAAATCAGACAAAGATTAAGCACCCTGTTTGAGGTTCTTGTGTGTTCCTTTTGCTTGCCTTTGATATGTCTTTAGACCTGAGGGATCAATTAATGTGAAAAAAATGTCTGTAGGTTAAAAAGCTGGTTGTTTTTTTCTCAGTACAACATGATATGCTTCTGCTGAGAATAGTGATGTAGAGCTCAAGGTCAAAGTCAGTTCTGTGTTGTTTAAGGGACTTCTTGTTTGTGGGTTCACAAACATGTTGGTCTTCTGGACAAAAAAGATGCCTTGAGGTGGGTAGTTAATAGTTGATTGTACCACCCCTGTACTAGAGAAAGGCAAACAAAAAAAAGATGCGTAGCAAGACAAATTCTAAGTTATAGAAAATTAAAAAAAAAAAGGAAAAACAAAGAAGGAAGGTTATTGTAAAGAGGATGGATTAGCTGTAGGCAACTGTCTGAAAATAAGCTTGGCAGCCTTTGTTCATGGTCATGATGTGATCTGGGGTCTTTCAAAAACCTGCAGCCAGGAGTATCTTAAACCATGGGCCGCAATGTAGGCAACTAGGAGGAATTTGTTACTATAGAAAAGAAATCATTTTTTCTCAAAAGTTTTTCATATTTTTTTTCTATTATAAAATACTGAGGGAGGTTTTTTATTTATTATTTAATGCTTCATTTTTATCTGCTACCCTATTTTTTGTCTTTCAAATAAAAAGGGCATTATTTTTTTTGTTACTTTCAACATTTCTGATGGATAAGAATCTTGAAAAGCTGCAAATTAGGAGCTGGAAAGCTGTAAAAAATAGTTGAAAAGGGAAGAAAAATTTTGGAAGTCTGGACATATTTTATTTATGTCTGGAAAAAGTGGGAGTTTTTAAATGGAAACTGATTTTTTTAGACTTTTTTATTAAAAAAAAAAACAGAAAATTTAAAAGGCTAGAATATTTTCTAAGGAAGTTATAAATTCTTACAAAATAAATTGTTAGCCCAAACTATCTTTATATTTGTTTTATTAGCATTGCTATACCTCCAGTTTAATTTTCAAGTATTTTCAGTAACGTAATGGAAACCTTCTTATTCTTCTTCCCTAAAAATAGAAGTTCTGATACTGATGAACTCTCCCAAAGGGGAAGAACACTACATCACATGGTCTTTGCTATATGCTTTTCTCTTTTTTTGATTTTTATAATTCTGGTGATAAAAACTTAGAGGGCCTTACTCCCCTTTAATTGGAAACTGAATTATCTGTGTGGTTGTGGGTTGTTTGTTTTTTTTTTTTAATCTTAGCAGCAGTGCTATATGATGCCTGGGCTGCACTCAGAAGCATAGCTGAAAAGACATTTTAAGTAGTCTTTGGTTGTGATGGAAGAGGACAGGAAGATGATCAAAGCACACATATTGGTTTCCTTCACCCTCTTTTGAGATATAGAGTACTATAATACATCACTTTATCTGTTAATACTGCATTTAATGAATCCCTTCTATGGAAAAAGAGTTGGTTTGTTGTTTCTGCATCCATTTATCTTCACATACGGAAGCATAAAATACAGACATTGAGTAAAGGAATAGGAACAGCTATGGTCTGGCTAAAGTAATTTTGTTTGCAGTGAAGATATACACGAATTGCTGCAAAATGCTGATCAGGACTTCTCAACTCTTTCTGGAAATGCTGATTTCCTTAGCTTCTGGGAAATGTAGATCAGGACAAATTGTATCTGAGAACTTTAGGATGTTTCCTAAATTAAAACCGGAAAATACATCCAGAAAATTCAATTACTCTGGACTAGGACAAAGCAAGGTTCTACAAAGAAATGTGTTAGGATTGGCCAGACTAAAATTATATACACAATTCATTTATTTGTATTTATTTGTTTTATTCTTTTATGCATGTATATCAAAGACTGATTATTAGAGAATGTAAAGTGAATGCTTACAAACTAATTTGGTATACTAAGATAGATAGTGCCACAGAAGCCCATTTCAAGAGAATAAGTTAAAAAAAGGGAATGTGAGACAACTGACAGCAATCAGCTTGTAATGCTTATCAAGGTACTGAATTTTCAATATATTCTGCCGGGCTAATGTCATCCATATTGCTAACACTGCCCAGCTGCCAAAACAAAAAGATGAAAGCCAATGACCAGGTTTTGTTAAAAAAAAATAAATGGAAAACCCTCAGTTTCCTTAAGTTGCCCTCTCAGAAATGAAGCTGTGGGTGTTTTTTTAGTTAGACAAGGAGTAATCTCAAAAATATTTAATGGGTTTTATTTTTTTTTTTTACTAAATTAATTTTATTACAGTAGATCTTTGTTAAATGTGTTGTATCTGGTTTTGGGGTTGGGGGGTGGTTTGTTTTTAATTTCATGTTTGCTTCAATTTATAAACTGTATGGAGTTTCTAGATGCTCGCCGATAACCTCTGGCAACCTCTAGCAGATCTTTTCACAAACGTCCTGTAAATCTGCCCTGTGTAGTAGATTCGGTAATTGTATTATCCAATCTACAGAACTCCTAAAGTGGATGTACTGATAAAAGAAAATCTTACATTGGGATGTCTAATTTTAAAGTCATTATGACAAAACCAAGATGCTTAAATGTGTTTCATTATAGTATACTCTTGAATACTTCTATTTTCAAAGAAAACATGAAATTTTTAGTTTACTAAAGGTCTTTCTGTGCCAAAAATTCTAAGTGAACACTATTTCATTGTTTCTCCCATTTTCCAGGCTATGACACTTAAGTCTTTCTTGGGTATTTCCCTAACTTTTAAGTCCACAGTTACTATTGAAGAAAGCTTTTCATTTGCTGTTACCTCTGAACAAATGGTACTGTAATAAGTGCCTATGCCTTTCCCTGTCACTGTAATTTTTCCAAGCTGTTCATAAAGTCTTAAAGTCTGCTAAAAGTACACCGATGTACACTGACAAAACTAGCATAGTAAGGAGTAGTTTTAGCAGAATACTCTCATACTGACACAACAGTGCTGCCCATGCACATAGGAGTAGACAGCATGTACTAAACCATGATATACAGTATTATGAGGCGGGCTTGGGTGTGGTTTTTTGTTTGATTGGGTTTTTTGTTTGTTTTGGTTTTCCAATAGATTCTTTTAAGTAACTTCTACTACACTAAATATTTTGGTGATTTTAAAAGAAAATAATTTTATAGGTCAATGATAAAATTTTTGGTGGTTGCATCCAGATTCTTTTACCAACAGAGCTTCCAGCCCAGTACCATCTGATTATTTTGTTAAAGCTCAGAACATTTTTCCTGATAGGCAACCTCTTTCTCTCACCATCCTCATCATAAAAAAAAAACCAAACCAAACTCTTCCTTATATGTTGCTCCTTGTCCTGTCACTACAGACCTTTGTAAAAAATGTCTCTCTGTCTAACTTAGAAGCCCCCTTGAAGAACTGCAAGGCTGCAACAAGCTTTTCCCAGAACCTTCTCTTTACCCTGAACAACTCCAGCTCTCTCAGCCTTTCTTCACAGGAGAGGGGTTCCAGCCCTCTGATCATCCTCGTGGTCCTCCTCTGGGTCTGCTCCAACAGGCCCACATCTTCTTATGCTGAGGGCCCCAGACCTAGATGCAGTACTCTGGGTGGGGTCCCATGCAAGCAAAGTAAGGTGGAATAATCACCTCCCTGGACCTGCTGGCCATGTTGCTTCTCATGCAGCTTTGGATATGATTGGCTTTCTGAATTGCACATTGCCTGCTCATGTCCAATTTTTCACCTACTTGTATCCTCATGTCCTTCTCTGCAGAGCAGCTCTCATCCATTTTATCTCACAGTCTTTATTGATATTGGGGATTGCCTGAAGTCAGCTGAGGGACCTTGCACTTGGCCTTGTTAACTTCATGAGGTTTGTGTCAGACCCCTCCTCAAGACCGTCAAGGTCCCTCTGCATAGCATCGCTTCCCTCATGTGTATCAACTGTACCTTTTGGCTTGGTGTCATTTGCAAAGCTGCTGAGGGTATACTCAATCCCACTGCCTATGTCATAAGTAAAGATATTGAATAGTACTTGTCCCAGTACGGGTCCCTGAAGGATGCCACTTGTTACAGATCTCTGTTTGGAATTTGAATCCTTGACTGCAACCCTTTGGATGTAACCATTCAGACAATTCCTTATCCGTAAATTAGTCTGTCCATCAAATGCATATCTTGCAATTTAGAGACGAGGATGTTGTGTGGGACCATGTCAAATGCCTTGCAGAAATAAAGATAGATGGCATAAGTTGCTCTTTCCTAATCCACCAATGCAGCCACTCAACAGTAGAAGGCTACCAGATTAGTCAGGCACAATTTTCCCTTTGTGAAACCATGCTGGCTGTCTCTAATCACCTCCCTATCACCCATATGCCTTGACATGTCTTCCAGGAAGATCTTTTCCTTGATCTTAATGGGCACAGAGGAGAGGCTGACTGGTTTGCTAGGGTCTTCTTTTTACCCTTTTTAAAAATGTGGTGTTGTTTCTCTATTCCAGTCGTTGGGGACTGCTACGAGTTTTCAAATATTATTAAGAACAGTGTGGCAAATACATCATCCAGCTCCCTCAGAACCTTGGGATGTGTTTTGTCAGGTCCCACGAACTGATGTATGTTCAGATTTCTCAAATGGTCTAGAACATGATTTTCTCATATGATGGGTAAATTAGGCAAAAGTGCTTCCTATTCAGTTCACAGTGGTATTATCTTTGTTTCTTACTTGGTTGGGAATGCAGTGTCTCCAGGATCAGTGTCACTGTTACAAAATGAGTTTCTTAATTTTCCCAGGGAAAAAAATGAAATATGAAAGTTTCAGATTTGAAATAGCACAGTAAAGAAGCAGAAAGAAAGTATCTGGGAGCAAATGATAGAATCGTAGAATCTTCATGGTTGGAAGTGACCTTTGAGATCATGGAGTACAACCATACACACACAAAAAAACCCCTGCAATCTCTGCCACTAAAGCATGCCCTGAAGTGCCAAATCTACATGTTTCTTAAATACCTCTAGGGATGGTGACTCAACTACCTCCCTGGGCAGGCTGTTCCAGTGCCTGACCACTCTTTCAGTAAAGTAATTCTTCCTAATATTTAATCTAACCCTCTCCTGCCACAACTTCAGACCATTTCCTCTGGTTCTGTCATTATTCCCTGGAGAGAAGAGGCCAACTCCCACCTCTCTACAACCTCCTTTCAGGTAGTTGTAGAGGGCAATGAGGTCTCTCCTCAGCCTCCTCTTCTCCAAACTAAACATGCTCAGTTGCCTCAGCCTCTCCTCATATGACTTCATCTCCAGATGCCTCGCCAGCTTGGTATCTCTCCTCTGGACACATTTCAGCATTTCAATGTCTCTCTTGTACAGAGGGTTCCAGAACTGAACACAAT
>VXBO01014697.1:845-20635 GCA_013400135.1 Rhinoptilus africanus
CAATTTTTTTTTTTACCTTTAAACAAGACATTTGCCTTTCCAGCATGTTGTCAATGTAATCGATAATTGCAGCATGATAGTCATAATTAGATTTTTTTTTTTTTTTTGCAGATATACATTTCATGTGTAACCTTTATAAACATTTTTATAAACATATATTTCCTCCTGGAATGAATAGAACACAGCAGACTAATATAACTTCCTTTTTCCCCCTCCAAAAGAAAAAAAAAAAGACGGACAAAAATGAAAGTAACCTTAAGAAACCCCACCTCAGTTGGAGACCAAAAGGATATCTTTTATCTTCTTTCATTGTCATCAATTTGATGGTCAGGATAAGGACAGAATGGAAAGTGGTTTTTCCTTCTTTTGGGAAGCATGAGGACAAAGTAATGGCATTATTTGTTAATTTAATGATGATGTTATGGACATTTGCTAACATTTTTCATGTTTTTCAAATACTTATATTTTGAGTGCAGATTCCAGTAAATGCAGGGAAGATCAAAAGGGTGGGGGTCTTTGTCTTGTTCTGTTAAATAATGTAATTTGTAGGATAGCATACTTTTTTTCCGATTCCTTTTCTGTAGTATCCTGTTTTTCAATTCCTTTTCCAGCGTATCAAACCCTTCAGATCCTTAATGACTCATAACCACTGGCCCATAATGCTACTATATGTTACATCAGAAAATGAGCTTTGTCCCAATAGTGCAACAGTGAAGATCAAGCCATATTAGAAGCTCTGAAAAGAAAGAAAATAAGCCCCAGAATCCAATAGTGGAAGAAACTTTTGTGAAGGCTTTTCCTTTGCTTTCTGGAGTTCGAATTTGCTTTTGAACTTCTACCTGTGATAAATTTTTTTTTCTCTCTATTTGCAAGGCATGCTTCATTGCTGCACATTCTTGATTTGTAAAGTAGTTGTTAATTAGTCCATGAAAATAAAACAGATTTAATAGAGAGAGGGGGGACATAAAAAGAGAGAGAACCAGAAAAAAAATGCAAAGCGCAATATTTGGGACAATCAACAAGAAGATGAATTTTCTTTAAAATTAGGAGGGCTTTCAATTCTGATCTCTGGATTTAAATTCTGGTCTCTCTATAAATACTTTACCTTTGGAGACAAGCAGCTACAATAACTCTTTTGTGGTCGTCTTTACAAAGCTAAATCCACCATATACTCTCAGATACCGCCTATTGAAGCAAGTCTCATGTTAAGGTGAACTATCATGCATTATGGGTAGCATCACAGATTATAGATGTGTATTTTAACAGCAGTTGCTCATGATTAAAATACCCCATTGCTCAAAACCATTAAGTCTGAGAATGTGGTTGGCATGTCTTAAAGTGTGGCTGACAAGGTTCAGCTTTGAGGGCACAAGTTATTTCCTGTAGAGGAAATAATTCTTCACTAGTAACTGGTGTGGCACAAAAGAAAGGACTGAGGTTCAATCTGCTGTGAGCCACTGTAGTTCCGGCACTGTACACACACACCATGTTTCCACTGCCAAAGAAATTGGTGCCAGTGTCTGAACACAGATGTGCACTGATGTATGACTTTGTGTCCACACTATCATGCCTGACTAATCTGATCGCCTTCTACGATGGTGTGACTGGATGGATGGATGAGGGGAGAGCGGTCGATGTGGTCTACCTTGACTTCAGCAAGNTCCGTCTCTGGAGACATTCAAAACCCGCCTGGACGCGTTCCTGTGTAACCTGCTCTAAGGTGGCCCTGCTCTGGCAGGGGGGTTGGACTAGATGATCTACTAAGGTCCCTTCCAACCCTAGGATTCTATGATTCTATGATTCTATGATTCTATGTTGCAGGTATTGCTCATGCATACAACTTCATTCTTGACTCTAGCACACTCCTCTTGCACTTGGAAGAGTATCACATGACTTCACAGTTAGGCAGTTTGGGTTTTTTTCACAGAAAACAACACTTCCTATACATTAAACATAGGCACACCCAAAGATGTCTTCCTGATTAGGTTGCATGTGAACAATCTGTTTTACGGAACTGACTTTTGCAGTTAAGTAATAAAAGTAGCAACGAAGTATTGAAATCGTACTTGCTGATTATATCTACCAACTCTTTATCTGTTGTTAACATACATAAAATGCAAAGTGGTGAAATTTATGTCAGAACAAAAAAATGCTATGTGGGTTTTTTTTGTTTCCTTTTTCCTCCTAAGTTTATTTTTCCAGTTTCCATGTACTAGCCATTACAGTTTGGGCTTGGGATATTCTCAGCTGCAGTGAAAAAAATTTTAAAGCATGAAGACCTCATGTAAGCTTGTAAAATCAGAGGATATGGATATATACATGCATATATAGATATATAGCTCTCTATATGCCCTGGCAGACAATAAGACTACCCTTTATTACCATCAACAAGGGTATTACTATTAACCCTTTTCTGTGTTTCTTAATTCCTCTTCCTTGGACCTCTCGCTTCCAATTTAGGCAAAGATTTACCTAACTATTTAGACCATGAGTCTGATATTTGCAAGACAAACAACCACTGAGCCCAACAACAAGGTTCAGTTCTGTGCCAGAAATAACAAAAAAAAAGAAGTACAAATACACTTCCATAACTGAGTGTCAAATAGATTAACAGTAGACTCTGGGAGTAACAGCTGAGAGAGTGTTATTCTGAAGGAGATCACTCTCTGACATTGGGAGTGACTTTCAAAAAGAATAAAACCTTTTACTTTTTTTTTGCTTTTTTCCAAATATCAGAATGAACAATATCTGTCAATCTCTGCATATTAATTTTATTTTTTAAAAAAATTATGACAAAATAATCTATATTGAATTATAAAATTAATAGGTTGCACATATGCTATTCCCAAAGCTTAGTATGATTTAGTATTGCTTACATGAATTTTTTTCAACAATTATGTGGCATTGCTAAGAATGAGAAAAAGAAAAATTTCCTTCATAGACAGGTTTTTAATACTCGTATGGGGTTTTATAGATGATCTCAATTAATTGGTAAGGGGAAAAAAAATCAGTCATTTCTAAAACCACAGAAAAAAATAATCCAGTATACCTTGTGATATATTGAAGCATTATGTCTTTTTAGAAGATTTTTGGAGGATTATGAAAATGTATTTTCAGAAGGGAGCTATTTTTACCTATCTGAACAGGTAAAAGGAGAACCAAGAAACTTTAGTATCATCCTGACGAGGAGAGTGTGTCAATAATATTAAAAAGAAAAGACAGGTCAAAAGAATGAAAGCTAAAAATTCACAACAGAATTTACATAAAGGAGTTATCTATGCTGAAGTAAACTGGAGCAGAGAAAAATATGAGAAAAGGAGAAATTAAGTGGCAGTGAGGTTAGGTGATTAAGATTATTATTTAAGTTTGGAGAAGCCAAAGCACATGTGAAAATAGCATTTTAGGTAAAAAAAAAAAAAAAAGATTAATAACAGAACAATGGCATGGGATGAAGAAGGAGAGCTAAAAGGAATGGAGGTAAAACAGGTAGGATGCAAGGGAGATACAAAGAGATAGGATGTGAGTTTTTGAAAAAAGTCTCAATGACAAGTTAGGGCTCTAATACTGCAAACAGGAGTGAGAAACACAGGGAAGAAGGAATGAAGAAGAAAAGAAAAGATGTGGAAAAAAGTGAAATTGTTCTCCACAGAAGAAATAGAAATTTGCTGTTTAGACTTTAACTGTTTGGGGGTTTGTTGTTGTTGTTTTGTTTCTTTTAGGTGTTTGTTTGTTTCTGGTTTTGTGGTGGTGAGGTTTTTTTGTATGCCTTTGTTGGTTTTTTTTTTTTTTCTTTCCCCTAGAGTATTTGTGTTCTTCCGTTTATTTTTTACAATAACACTTTGGAAGCTGCAAACCAGCTTCTCATTCAAAGGGCATCTTGTTCTTTCCTCTTGAGTAACATTGACTTTTGGTTTTCTCTTCCTTTTATTTTTTAATTCTTTTCTCTCTTCAGGGCACAAACCAACCAGTTTTCTCTTATTCTATGCCAGGCTCATCAATGATGCAATTATATGCCATCAACACAGCTTCAAACAGTTTTTTAAGGAAAACCTGTCAGCATAGAGAGCACAAATTATGCAGATCTACAGCAACTGGACACAAATGTAATATATCCATACATAAATTATAGCTATTTTTTGTTTGTTTTTCACTTTCCTGGCAACAACATAATGGTTAACAAATACCAACTAGCAGGAGGATATTGTACCTGAGATTATAAAAAATTTAAGGAAGACAATATAGCTTATTTTTCACCTCAGACCTCATTTAAACTAATTTATTCATGTTTTTAATAATTTATAATAATTTGAAAAGTTTAATATTTAGTCATTACCAAATATTAGCCCTATTTCACTAGTGAAAAAAAAAAAACAAAACAATAACTCTGTGTAGCAGAGTAAATCTGTTTTTTAAATGGAATAACCTACTAGGAAGAAATGGGAAACCAATTGCTTTTTTCTTATGTTTCTGCATCTACTTCTGTTTCTGATTAGAATATTTTCAATGAATACAGGAAAGCTTATGTATGATTTATTTTCAGCTAGTATTAAAGTATAATTTTAACCTTCCTTCCAGTATGTAGTTGGGTATTGGTATTGTTTACATTTTAAAATGGTCTATTTTGGATATTTCATTTATTTATTAGTGTATTAAATGTCTGCAGACTAGATCCACAATGTAATTTAAATGTAACAATGTTCTTCGAGGAAGGGAGTGAAATTAAATCTTTATCCTTCTCAGACTGCAGAAGTAATAGAAAAATGCAGAAAGAAAATAATGAGAACAGTTTAAAACAGATTTGTATGTATTCAGACAGAGGAAACGTACATTCACTCCTAAAAAATGCTCCTATTGCCAACTTTTTGAAAGAAAAGACAGATAGGGTGGAAAATAAAGGTATTGATATTAAAAAAAAAAATGGAAAACATCACGTTGCTCTTTCAGTATGAAAGTCCAGGTTTACTTCCAATAGAAATCAGTAAGCAGAAGAAAAAGGAACTGTTACTTTCCCGAGCCTTGTTTTGTAATGGAGCTGGGACAGGGTTGTCACATATATGTTATCTCTCTAGAAGTTGTCTCAGGTTCTTTAATATGGATACAAACAAAAAGATCAGATGTTGCAAATCAGCTGACTATAAATAATACCTCACAGATAGATCACAAGCCTGAAATTCTCTCAAGAGTGACTTGACATCACATTTTTCATTTGTGCACCACCTTGTTTAGCCTAGCCTATGGTCCAGCATATCACGACTTTTTGTCTGTATTTGTAAAGGCATGGATTCATTCCATCTACCTTTGGATATCTCAATGATCTTTAAGTTGGGAGCCTACATTTTTTTAATGACCTTCCAAATTTTCTTTGCAGTTGATTAGGAGGCATAAGCTCTTCTGAGCCCTTTTCACCCTAATTAAAGTGTGAATTTCCCACTGAAGATATCTGTGTCTGTCTGTTAGCTAGATTTCTTATTTGGAATGGACTCCATAAAACTGGCCTCAAACATGATTGGTGAATAGATGTAAACAACATTTGCTGGGAGATTAGTGACTTCAGTGATCTGAAAGTAACATGCAGAATTAAACAATTGTGCCTGCAAGTTAGTACCTAAAAGTAATGTGAAGAAGTAACCAGCAATGGAAGATGGAAGGCATAATAATTAAATCGTCAATGGTCAAATAAGGAACATTTGATTGATTGACCCAGGCAATGCATAGACCAAGAGAGTGGTGATATACATGTAACGCTGTAAAGAAAACTTTGGTAAAATTGTGCAAAGACATCAGAATAACAGTCACTAACAGACCCTACTGCCTTGCAGAAGCAGTGGAGCATCAGGGGAGGAAGCACTGCAACCTTGTCCTCTTCACTGGAATGAGGGCACAACATGTTGTGCTCTGATTTGGACCAATTCTCACCAATGGCTTGAGAAAACCTGAGTGCCCTCCCCCAGCTCATGTTGGGATAGGTGCACAGGAGCATGATGTCCTTGCTGTAGCTGTGGTGTGGTCTTTAGATCACTTGTAGGGTCCATTTTTTCTACTCCTAGAGGTCTGAAATACATCCACTGATATCATCTGAATTATACTGTGATGTGAGTAACACCACAGTGAATAAAGCCTTGTAGAAATGAGCTTTTGACTTTCACTTTTACAATGGAGCAAATGACACTTTGAGTTGTGAAGGCAGTGTACAAAGCCATCGTAAA
Source organism: Rhinoptilus africanus (assembly GCA_013400135.1). Classification (NCBI taxonomy): domain Eukaryota; kingdom Metazoa; phylum Chordata; class Aves; order Charadriiformes; family Glareolidae; genus Rhinoptilus; species Rhinoptilus africanus. The sequence continues at coordinate 7,052 of VXBO01014697.1, forward strand.
TGTGTAGAAGTACATAGCAAGATAGAGGTGTCCTCTGTTCTCCAAGTAATGCATTAACCTAAGGTTATATGGATGCTAACTAGTTTAATGATTCTTGTGATCGTCTGCTACCAAGAACATAACACATGGCATATCAGCTCATCATGCTGTTTCTCAAAATTGTCCTTAATAATCAGTGGATTACTTAATTTTCTTCTCTCCTAAAACTTATTTTGGTAATGCGTGAATTCTTCACCAACAGTGAATGAAACACAGGAAGTTTACCACTGAAATTTGAAGACAGAAAGAAAATAAGGAGTTACTGAAAATGAATACAAAAAAGAATTTATGAAATAACCAGATCTATTATTCTTTTAGGAATAATCTTTGCTATTAGAGTAGTGTTTTATTAGAGTGTTTTATTATTAATTAATCCTTGGAAGTTTTTTCCTCAGTATTTCAATAGCACAGAAGCAAAGTAAGTACTATTTTTTTCAGGTGGTTTTGGTTTTNTTAATAGCAGTTAGAGGTATGAACACTTTGTCTTTTCCAGTTTACTACACATGTCCAACACAGCACAGAAACAGGAGACAGTTAAATGTGAGTTGAAGAAGGAAGTGCTGAACATGAATTTAATAAAATGGTTTCAAGTTGGTGCTCCAATGAATATTTATTATTTATACACAAAGAACAGTTTTGCCAGGGGAAATAGAAAGATGTGCCCCCAGCTCAAAATAGCTAATAGAGAATATGGTTTCAGATAACTTTTAAATTGCTATATCTATCGTTTTCTATGCATAATTCTCAGTTTTCTTCTTCTAGTGGTTTCACTATCTCATCTTCCTTATTATACCTAAATCCAGTTCACATTGGACTACAAATCAGCTGCAGTAACTAAGGCCTCTTAAATTACTACCTCCTGTAACTTTGACTTTCAGGTAACTTACTCCCTAAGGTCACAAGTTAGAAGTATTGGAACATTTATTCCTAGGGAAGAGCAAAGAAATTAAATAGCGTTTGCCAGGCAGGAGCCATTCGTATGTTCGTATTGCACTGTAAGTCCCCAATGGTCAGCCACAATTTTGACCATTCCAATTCATAAATTGTTGTTCAGTGTTCAATATGTTGGGTTTATTTCAGAAGAAAGATTAAAGAGAACTTGCCTACCAAGAGAATTCCTTCTGATTCCATTATAAATGTCCAAGTTTCTCTTATCCATTTCACAATACATTCATTTAAAGATTTTTATTTGTGAATAGGCAACAATATATGACTATTTTTAATTAGGAACATAATTGTGTGTGTTCTGGCTGGGGATTGGACTAGATGATCTCCAGAGGTCTGTTCCAACCCTAAGATTCTGTGATTCCTTGATTCTGTACAGGACAAAACCTATACATTAAAGAGTTTCTATTCAGAGGTTTTAGTTCAGTCTAAGGGGTTTAGAGGCAATAAATAATACCTTGAAAGAAATCTCAGATGGGGAATAGATATTCTCTGTCATTCATTTAGTAAATAGTATTTTGCTAGCATGATAGTCAAAGAACAATTGCCAGGAGTATGTAACAGTTTCAAAATGATCCTTTTTAAATCAAACTTCGGAAACAAAGTTGATATTAGCATTAGAAGATGATGAATAGCTCAGTCAATCCATATACAAACACTTTTAAGTCAACATTGTCCACAAAGCAGAATAAAGTTTAAAATGAATAAATAAATAAATTAATCAAAAGCTTGCCTTTGTTAGACATAAACATGCTTGGAAGTATGAAGGCCATTTCTGGTATAACTTTTGAGACTTTATGTTTCCTCCTCTTAATGCACAAGCTTCTGGTAGACTCAAATACTCTTCAAGCTTCTCATGTTCTACGGTCATTCAGAGTTCATTTCCTCAGCAAAAGGGTATCTGTACTTTCGATTCAAGGTTTTCCAGGTTGTATTTTATTTTTCTGTGAACAGAATTATGGTTATTTACCATGCCTTTTATTTAAATGACAATTTATTTTCTGTGAAGATAATAAAGTAAATAATTACCTATGTATGATAAGTAATTGGAAACTGAGTTCCAAATTTCTTGTTCTTTTTCATCCCATCTCTGTTTGCTTCTGCACTGTCTTTTGAAAAATAGCTAGAAGCCTTTAACTTCTGAAAGACATTTCATTTCAGCCTGCCATAGCTTGGTAATGAGTAAAAGTCGTTCCTGATAATTGCTCAATAATTTCCATTAAATGAATTTGACATTTACAAAGTATTTCTCAGAGTTGAAATATTCATTCTATATATTGTTTGTTTTCAGAAATTGAATAAGAAGCCACATTTAGTTCCTACTTGTCCCTTGGTTGGCAGGCTCAGAATCTAAAGAAGTTTACCTCAGAAGTTGCCTTTCCAAATCAATTGTCAAGAAATTCAGAAGTTTGGTTTGACAAGGCTACTACTTTGTTTATGGCAAGGTAAATGGATCTGTTCAAAGATTCTTCTTTTGCGACTTGAAATTTTTTGATCAGGGCCTTATAGGTATAGAGATATAATTGTTGAAATGGATGACCAAAAAGCTAAGATTTATTTGGATTGTGAAATCTCTCATTTACAATTAAATAAATGGCTTAAAGTATTTCCGTGCCTTCAGTAAAGATATAACCTTATTATAAAGAGAATTGTATTTAAAAAACAGTCACCTACAACTGCAGTTGAAAGACTGGTGACAAATCAATGGGAATTAGTAGACTAGCACAAAATAAACAATGGATTTTCTCCAAGGTGACTTGCATAGCAAAGAGATCCATACTAAGTGTTCCTGACAAAATATATTTTTGTTGTTGGCAGCTGTACTAGTGCATAAGCTTCTGCAGTGAAATGTTTGGTTAAGTGAATATTTAAAACCTTTTGGATAAACTTAAAATAGAATTTTCCTTTCTTTAGTGAATTTTCTGTTACAGAACTGATTTTTTTTTCCCCTATGATCTAGATAGTCATCAAGAATAGACACTCAAAACTGATAGTGCTTTTTTTCATCTTTTAGATGAGGCACCCAAAATGAGTGGTAAAAACCCCAATCACCTCCTACCATTTTTGCAACAGAACACAAAACAGTGTACAAAAACATTTAAAATATGAAAGATATTTTTCTTGGAATTTGTAGTCTAAGGTTTAGTATGACCATTCAGAGTGAACTCAAAGATTGCTAAAACACCATCCCTCCTGCCTACTAAAACTATGTTTTGAGCCATAAAACAAATCTTTGATGTTTTCACACCTCTGCTGGCTTTCATCTTTACAGTGTGAAGATACTTTCCCTTGTTCTTGAAAACAAGGGTTCCAGTGGTATAATAAATAGCAGTAGAAGGAGGATGATTCCCTCATTGTATAGAGAGGTGTGCTACACAATGAGTGTGTGATCTTATTTCAAGGATTTGGAAAAAAAATATTGAGGGCTGTCCTGAAAAATGTGATGTTTAATTTCCTCCAAAAGGAATTTAGTTTGCATGTGTTGAAACTACTTAATAACAAGAATCACAGTACTGAAAGAGGATAAAAATTAAGCAGTTCACTAATAAAATATGTTTCTGATCAAACTAAAAAGCTAATGAAGTTGTAAAAATACCATATGGAATATAGAATGGTATTAGATGCTGATGTCACTGATTCCTACCTATGATGATTTGTATAGTTTCCAGATGTGAAAGAGGACTTAATTCTTATCTGTAAATAATTTAAATATTCACTTAAGTGTTGAATGTATAAGAGAAAGATGGCTGACAACATTTATAAGTATAGAAAATTTTTTGAACTCAGGAGGTGACAGTTCTTTGGGGATCTCACTGAGAAAGATACTGTCACTCTAAGTTGCCTACATCTAATTATTTGAGCAGAGGATGGAAATCACAGAAGTTGTGATAGCAATCAAGGAGGAGCTTATCCAATGCTGCAACAACCATGAATCCAAGCATCAGGAGGGATATAAGATTTTTTTAACTTTTTCTATAATTTCCATTTCTTACACAATAAATTAATTAGCCAGCTTTGAGTGCCTTTCTTAATGAGAGCCTGAAAAGACCAGCATCACCTCAGTGAAAAAATGTCTGAAGTAGTCAGTAAGTCAGTAAGAAATGTTCTTTTGGAAAAGCAATAGCAGAGTAAAGCCTGAGTGGGTTCCTGGTTGGCCTTGCACACGAGCGTGTGGAGGAGTAGCACAGAGATACCTTGGGTATCTCCCCCAGTGATTTGGGGAAAATAGAAGAAATTATCATCTTTTTACACCCCTGCTGACAGTTTAAAGTATTTAGAAAAGCAGGACGTGGATGTGGGGAAAAGGCAGCAGGATTTGCAAAGTTTATGGTTGTTGACTTGCCTTCAGTGGTTGTGGGACACTTTAATGTGACAATGTGAAGACAGACACAAACAGCAGACACAAAAGCACATAAAGGGTCAGGAGAGGAAAGTCCAGGCTGTGGACAGGGGAAACAGGGGCCACTCGACCTTGGATTCAGAAGATTCTGCTCCCAGATGATTATTAGGATGGAGATATTTGGAACCAAAGTGTCAAAGGATGAGAATGGGAAATCTCACTCTGCCCCACCTCTGGCAATAAGTAAGCCAAAAGGGTCCTTTAGACATCCCTCAGTTCAGGATCCCTCTGTGATTATACACATATAGACCTCCAAAATTAGGCTGATTTATATTTACAAAAATCAGTTGAGTATTTGGCTTACTATGCATCTTGAATCATAAGGTGTGGGGGGATAGAGTGCATTTAAGCCCTCAAGAGCTACTGTGGTTAAGCACGTTATTGCAAAAACTTGTGATTGCACAACATTTGAAGTGGGCTCACGAGAATGTTACTCATTCCTTCTGGGACTGGCTCCATTGAGCTGTCCAAGCACAGTGCGCCTCCCCTTTTGATTGAGATGACAAATCATTTGAATGGAAGCATGTGGAGGAGGCTTGGCATACCTTTAGGAGTTGCCTATGAAGCAAGGAATGCATTCCCACAGCTTTGTGAGATCAGATACCTAATTATTCAACTCTGGTACACAGTTCCATTTGTTCGCAGGTATCTTTTTCATATTAAAGGGCACTATTTTATCTTTTTGTGGGCTGCCCAGGGAAAAAAAGTTGGAGATGTCATCCTCTTAGTGGGACAATTGGACAAGCACCAGTTCAAAAAGGAAAGTCTTAGAACTTGCATTATACATGCACAGAAACCTGAAAGAGAAGTGACCCACAGGGAAATGTTCTTAGCATTCCTCCAGGCAGGCACACCTAAAAAGGAAGCTGATGGAAAGCCAATACCCTACCTTTGAAACCTATATAAGCAGTTGAAAAAAAAGCCATTGAAAGATGAGTAGTGTTGATCTAATCATAGATTCATAGAATAGTTTGGATTTGAAGGGACCTTTAGAAGTCATCTAGTCCAACCTTACCCTGCAGTGAGTAGGGACATCCTCAACTAGATCAGGTTGCTCAGAGCCCCATTCAGCTTGACCCTGAATGTTTCCAGGGGTGGAGCATCTACCACCTCCCTGTGAAACCTGTTCAAGTCTAAATCTACCCTCTTTTAGTTTAAAAATCATTATCTCTTTTCCCATTGCAGCAGGCCCTGCTAAAAGGCTTGTCCGCATCTTATAAGCCCCCTTCAAGTACTGAAAGGCCACAGTAAACTGTCCTCAGCACCTTCTCTTCTCCAGGCCAAACTGCCCCAACTCTCTCAGACTCTCCTCATAGGAGAGGTATTCCATCCATCTGATTGTTTTTGTGGCCTTCCTCTGGACCTGCTCCAACAGGTCCGTGTATTTCCTGTGCTGAGGACTCCAGAGCTGGACACAGTATTCCATGTGGGGTCTCACTAGAGCAGAGCAGAGGGGTAGCATCACCTCCCTCATCCTGCTGGCCACACTTCTTTCAATGCAGCCCAGGATACAATTTGTTTTCTGGACTGTGAACATATATTTTCACCTCACATCCAGCTTTTCATCCACCAGTATCCCTAAATCCTTCTCAGCAGGGTTGCTCTCAATCCCTTCATACACCAGTCTGTATTGATACTGAGGGTTGCCCTGGACCATGTGCAGGAATTTGCACTTGGCCGTGTTAAACATCATGAGGTTAACAAGGGCCCACTACTCACACTATTGACTCCCCTTGTTGGTCAGAGGGAGGCTGTGAAAGATGCCACCCAGTATTACATCCCCCTGTATGTAATCCCCATTGTGCTTTGGAAACAATATCCAAAACAACATTAGGATTTACTAGACATGGAGAACCTCCAGGTGCACTAGGTGGCTGGAGTGGGACAGGGGGATCATTGACCATAAATCCCACTAGTTATCTATTAGAACTGGAAAAAAAACCCTGGCAACAGATCACTTATATATTGGAGCTGAGGTAACTGAGACTCACAGGGATCCCTCTGACTACTCACACAGTCATCTCATAGCTTATTCATTTGGTGGTTTTGAAAAGCCATCCCAGGAAACTTACCTCATCCTATAACTGGGAAAATATCCAACATTTATTGCCTGAGTAGGTATTAACTCCAGTTCCCAGATAAATAATAGAGATAACATTTTGATGGGCAAAACTTTCTCTACTCCAGGTCGGCAATATGCTCTAGGAATTCAGGCTACTGTGACGGGTAAAGTCCTTTCCTGCACCAGTTGTTTTACTGCCATCTACAAATCCAGTGGCAGTATCAGTTACCCAGGGATGCATGCTGAAATCACTCAGAGAGTTAAACAATTGTTTGAGACGGGTATTATCTGGCATACCACCCTCCCTTTAATAGTCCTATTTGTCCCATAAAGAAGCCAGATGGTTCCCGATGCACGACAGTAGATTACCAGCTAATAAATAAAGCGGCCTCTCCCATGGCTGCAATTGTCCCAGACGTCGTTACACTATTAGAATGTGTGGAGACAGAAGCTGGAACATGGCATGCTGTGACTGATATGGCTCATGCTTTCTTTAGCATTTCCATTACTGCAGAATCCCAGGAACAATTTTCCTTTTCTTGGGAAGGACTACAATATAATTTCACTGTCCTGCCTCAGGGACATTTGCATAGCCACAGGCTAGTGGCACAACATCTGGAGGACAGTAATATCTCTCTAGCTTGTAATTTTTTCCATTACACGGGTGTTACCATCGTTACTGGGCCCACTGAGCAGGAAGTGGGGAAACTCATAACAAAATTATAGACATTACGCGAAAATGTATGGGAGATCAATTGAAAAAAGATACAAGGGCCCACTAGAGAAATCAAAGTAGGGACCTCATCACATGATGCCTGAAGTGGCCAAACAAACTATCTTACATATGGCTGAACCCCCAAAATAAAACTGACATCTAGAAGTTTGTTGGAATCCTAGATTGTTAGAGACAATTTCTCCCCCATCTCACACAGATCTTGTAGCCATTTGTCTTGGGTTTGCACGGCAAGGTTTTGGTAGTGGTGAGGCTACAGGATTGGCTTCTGTAAGAAGTCCCAGAAGCTTCCCCTATATCCGATACGGGCAATGCCAGCTGGCTCCAAGATGGACCTGTTGCTGGCCAAGGCCAAGCCAGTCAGTAACAGTGGTAGTACCTCTGTGATAACATAGTTAAGAAGAGGGACAAAAAATTTGCGCACCACCAGCAACACTCAAAAGACAGAAGTGAAAATATGTAAGAGAAAAAACTCTGCAGACACCAGGGTCAGTGAAGAAGGAGGGGGAGGAGGTGCTCCAGGCATCAGAGCAGAGGTTCCTCTGCAGCCCATGGCGAAGACCATGGTAAGGAAGGCTGTCTCCTGAAGTCTACGGAGGTTAATGGTAGAGCAGATATCCACCTGAAGTCTGTGGAGGAACCCATGCAGGAGCAGCTAGATGCACTTGAAGGAGACTAACCCCATGGAGAACCCACGCTGAAGCAAGCTCCTGGCGGTACCTGTGAACTCGTGGAGAGAGGACACCACATGAGCAAGTTTGCTGGCAGGACCTGTGACCCTATGGGGGACCTATGCTGGAGCATTCTGTTCCTGTAGGACTGCACTTTGTAGAAAGAACTCATGCTGGAGCATTTTGTGAAGAACTGCAGCCTGTGGGAAGGACTTACATTGAAGAACTTCATGGAGGACTGCCTCCTGTGGGAGGGACCCCATGCTGGAGCAAGGGACGAGTGTGAGGAATCCTCCCCCTGAGGAGGAAGGTGCAGCAAACATAATATTTGATGAACTGACCAGAGGGATATTTCATATCATCTGACGTCTACTCAGCAATAAAGGCTAAGAGAAAGGAGAAGGATGGGGGGCATTTGTTATTATGATGCTTGTCTTTCAGAGCAACTGCTACATGTATTGAAGCCCTATTTCCCGGGAAGTGGCTGGACATCACCTGCTAGTGGGAAGCAGAATATACGTCTTTTGTTTTCCTTTGCTTCCANAAGGAAGGCTGTCTCCTGAAGTCTACGGAGGTTAATGGTAGAGCAGATATCCACCTGAAGTCTGTGGAGGAACCCATGCAGGAGCAGCTAGATGCACTTGAAGGAGACTGTAACCCCATGGAGAACCCACGCTGAAGCAAGCTCCTGGCGGTACCTGTGAACTCGTGGAGAGAGGACACCACATGAGCAAGTTTGCTGGCAGGACCTGTGACCCTATGGGGGACCTATGCTGGAGCATTCTGTTCCTGTAGGACTGCACTTTGTAGAAAGAACTCATGCTGGAGCATTTTGTGAAGAACTGCAGCCTGTGGGAAGGACTTACATTGAAGAACTTCATGGAGGACTGCCTCCTGTGGGAGGGACCCCATGCTGGAGCAAGGGAAGAGTGTGAGGAATCCTCGCCCTGAGGAGGAAGGTGCAGCAAACATAATATTTGATGAACTGACCAGAGGGATATTTCATATCATCTGACGTCTACTCAGCAATAAAGGCTAAGAGAAAGGAGAAGGATGGGGGGCATTTGTTATTATGATGCTTGTCTTTCAGAGCAACTGCTACATGTATTGAAGCCCTATTTCCCGGGAAGTGGCTGGACATCACCTGCTAGTGGGAAGCAGAATATACGTCTTTTGTTTTCCTTTGCTTCCATGCATGGCCTTCACTTTTCTTTTATTAAACTGCCTTTATCTTGACCCATGATGTTTTTTCCATCTTATTTTCTCCCTGTCCCCATCCTGCTGAGGAGGGGAGAGATAGAGTGGCTTGGTGGGCACCTGACATCCAGCCAAGAACAACTCACCACACCTTTGTATCATATATGCAGGAAAAAGGCACACTTTGAATTGAGGGAAAAGGAAAAAGCAACTTCAGTACAAGCTAGACAGGCTACCTCACATGCTGTGGCCTTAGGGCTCAGATTGGCCCATAAACCTTTTGAATTGCAAGCCCTAATATCTGATGATATTGCGGCCCAGTGGAGCCTTTGGCAAAGAGGAGAGGGAAGTTTAGTCTCAACATTTCTCCACACTGACTCAAAATTACTTTTAAAATACGACTTTTATCTGCATATTGGACACTGACAGAAGCTGAACAGATGACATGAGCTGAAAACATTGCTTTTACTGTCAGATTATCTGTCCTACAATGGTGTCCAATACCACCAACTATAAGACTGTGAAAATTAAAAATGGTGTAAAGCGGAAATGATGCATCTCCACATGTGCTGAGCCAGATGTTCTGGGTTTGGTCTGGATATAATTTTCTTCATAGTAACTTGAATGGGGCTATGTTTGGATTTGTCCTGAAAACTGCTGATAACACATGGATGTTTCATTTATTGCTGAACAGTGCTTACAGGGTCAAGGCCTTTTCTGATTCATAAGCTGACCCACCAGCAAGTAGGCTGGGGGAGCACAAGAAGCTGGGAGGGGACGTAGTCATGTCATCTGAGATAATGACACCTTGGGGAGAACACTGAAGAAAGGGCAAAAGGATGCACAGGCAGTAAGGAGTGAAGAAAAAAATAGTGGAAGGAACGACTCTGTGAATACCAAGGTGAGAGAAGAAGGAGTAGGAGGAGATGCTCCAGGAACCAGAGCAGGGATTCCCCTGGAGCAGATCCCCTGGAAGACATCACGGTGGAGCAGTCTGGGGAGAGAACCATGGTGGAGTAAATATCAAAACTGCAGCCTGTGGAAAGAATCATGCCAAAGCAGGCAGATATGCTGAGCAGGAACAGTAGACTGTGGAGGATCCCACCCAGAAGTTTTTTCCTGAAGGACTGTAGCCCATGGAGAGGACCCACAGTGGAACAGGTAAAAAGCATGAAGAGAAAAGCACAGCAGAGAGGAGCTATAACAGACTGACTGCAATCCACCATTGCTATTACCCTCTGCACCGCTCAGGGTAAGGTGGAGGTAGAAGAGTGGGGAATGAAGGAGTTAAGATGAGACTGGAAAAAGGCAGGAGTGGGAGGAAAGTATTTTAGATTTTGACTTTGTTCCTCTGTCTCCAAATCTATTTTCATTGGCAATAAATTAAATTAACCTTCCCCAAGCCGAGTCTGTGTTGCCTATGACTAATTAGTAAGTGTTCTCCCTGTCTTTAACTTTACCCAAGAGCTCTTTCATCTAATTTTCTTCCCCTACCCTGTTGAGAAAGGGGAGTGAGAGAGTGACTATGTGGGCAGCTGGAAGCTGCTGAGGGCAACAAATGACGAAAACATATTCAGTCAGAACTATATGCATAATGCATTGTCTTCTCCACGTGAAATATTATATGCACCTGTTTGAGAACTACAGCTTTTTGAAGCTAGGGGTATCAGAATGCATTGGGACTATTCAAAGCTAAGTCCACATGGTAAACATGACTCCTATCAGTAACTGATGAATCTGTATTTTAAGCAAGACCCTGTACGAGTAGTAGCGAACTTAGAGCTGGTGAACCTTCTACAATTTCCATCCTTTACTCATTAAATTAGTTAACCAGCTTTGAGTGTTGATGCATTGCAGCTATGCTCTTCTACAATACTGTTAAGTTAATATGACATACATTAACACAACCTCAAAACTAGGAGAGATCAAGATGCTGAAAAGTCCAAGCTATTGTGGTACTCCTCTATGAACGGCCTGGTAGCACTGCACTGAGACAGTATCAAAGCTCATGCTTCATTGTTTAATTGACTATGTTGATTTTTCATATCATTTTTGACATGACAAGGGCTGTATCTTCCTCTCCATCTCATCACAAATTCATAGCATTTAATGTTGATTATTTAGAAAACTTGGGGCATTGTTAAATAAATGCTTCATAGACAAACATTTTTTATATCTTTTGCCCATCCCCAATATTTTAATAGTAGTTGAAATCTTTATTTTTCTTTCATTAATATAAACATTCATAATTGATATCTCATGGTGAACAGAGAATTTGTTGACTCACTGTCTGGAAGGATGCTTGAGAATTTCTCAGATGATCTCTCTGTTCTTCAGGTTAATGTGGGAGAACTGAAATGTACTTTCTACTTGGTAAATGGATGGATTACTTGGAGATGTACTGCAAGCTACAACAGTAAAAGAGGAGGGTTTTCATCCTTTATGCATTATTTACAGACATTTGTTTGCTGGCAACATTGTGATCTGCCATTACCAGAGCTGCTGATTTAGATAACCTGAAATTCCTAGACGTCTATGTCAGTGCCTTGAGGTGAGATGGCCCCTGAAAGAATAATAAGTGGGTGACATAGAAGATATTTTAAAAGCAATAAAAACAATTATATAATTATGAAAAAATGTAGTGAACATACTAAAATGAGTATTAAATTAAATACTTATGATCTTTTTATCAGTATTTTTATCTTACAATATTTTTTCCTACCAAGAGTGTTCTAGTAAATGACTTTGCAATCAATTCTCCACAAAAACAGTCTAAGAAATATAGCAAAAACTTTCAAAGTCTATCTTGTCTTATATGCTATTTCTTCTTGTGGCTCCATATTTAAAAAAAAAATCATATTTCAAATATTTCAAAAAATTTTTATATTATGATATAAATACAGTATGAATTTTATTTTGTCATACCAAATGTGTCTTTCATATTGTCTTATAATCTTGTATCATGTTAGTTAAGAAAAACAAAAGCAACACCTTTAAGATCATTTAAAACTGGCACTTAGATTTTTACTGAAAAAGAGTTTCATTAAAAAAAATCTTATAAACAGAAAAGATTAGACGTTTTGTGTTCCATGTGAGAAAGGACACCAGAACTTTTCCAGGAAATTATATTGCTTCAGTGACACCAATTTGAACTATTTGCAATAAGGATTTGAGATGTAATGTTCCAGTTCAAATTCCAAAAAAATCTGAATCACATATTATAGATTGGATTTTCATACTTCATTTCAAAACTTGGTGTCCCAAAATCCTTCTCAGAAGCCTTTCAGACAGACAGTCAGAATGGTTTTCAGCATTGCAGGTAACTCAAGTGTAGGTATCAGGAAGAATTATGCCTGAATAAATGAGTGATAGATGTTTTGAGTTGTTTCACTTCTGTAAAAACCTCTGTGAAGTCTATTGCATTTGTTACATTATTTCCCAACTGAAAGAAAAAAACCTCAAAAGAACAACAACAAGCCCCTGGATGTGCTGGTCCTAGTTCATGCAAACAATGTGACATGCCTGATTTTGGTGCAGAAAGATTTCTGCTTTACTGAAACTGAGTTGAATTGTCATCAGTTTTCACATCTGATTTATTTTCATATGATGCACAATATTTCCTTTAGTCTGGAGTTTCATTTTAAAAATTACTACGAGATATAGAGTGAAACATTTTCAGAGAATTTAAGTTCATTTTTCTGTATTCTTGAGCTGTTATATGGGAATAATTCCTCAAACGCTTCTTATTTTAAGTTTCTAGTTCCTATAGTGCAGAACTCATTTAGGCTTCTCTTACCTCATTATCACTGTCAACTTTTCATGCTATATATTCAAATATAATGAAAAGCGCTACTATCACATTTTTTTTTTTCTCTCTGCTGGGACTCTTTTGATAATTAGAGTATGAATGAAGTATTATATTTGCTGGTATATGGAGAATTTGAAAGTAAAACCAACAAATACTGCTGATGAAAAAGGAAAATAATGTATTTCCTCATTTGTAAATAGATCAAGGGTGGATTTTGTTCTTTTTCTTTTTTTTTCTTTGAAGAGCTCACCATAGCAAAAGACGGATTTTGCAACTCCTTGCACCTCTGACAAATGTGGCCATTGTACGTAAATAATACTTGTGAATATATGAAATTATTAAAAAAATAAATGTGAGACAAATACTCTGATAAATTGAAAGATGCTGCTTGTATAATGAAAAATTACAGCTTAGCCTATAAATAAAAGCAGCTTGCTTGTCTCAGCTGTTTTCTTTTTGGAAACTGTCTTTTATGGTGGTGTCACACTGCATAAATCTTATATATTTTAGTATAACTGTCTCCTAGATATTGAGTTATTCTCTGAGGGAATGCTGGTCTGTGTAGGTCATTGTAAAAGTGAATTAGCTGAACAGTTCTGGGAATTCCATATTTTTTCCACTTCAGGAACTTATCTGTGGACTATATATTTCTGGTACTATCAATCCATTGTCACTTAAAATTATAATTTTATAATAAATAATATAAAAAGTAAATTATGGGGGGGGGGG
>VXBO01014697.1:29214-50173 GCA_013400135.1 Rhinoptilus africanus
TTTTACATGCAGTTGTAATTTAATGCATTGAGTGCATTAATTTTTAATAATTATAGATGCAGCTCTCATCCAAACAATAGACTAGAAAGAAAAATCCAGGGCATGGGTGGGATAACGCTGCTCAAATTATTGCTGTTGCTGTGTGTATTGGTAAACATGAATAAAAGGTTAAAAAACCACAAACAAACAAACAAACAAAACCCCCTCAGAACAGAGGAAATTGTAATCAGAAGACAAAATGCTGAAAGAAAAAGAAAAATAAAACAAGCCATAGGTAATAAAGATACCTCAGTTTATTAATCCTTTGACCTTCTGCAAAACAGAGGGATTTTTTTTTTCTTTTTTTTTTGTTAGTTTTTTTTTTCTGCAACTGTTATTACTGGAATAAAACAGGTTATAAATTAGTCCCAACGTTTAATCTTGGGATTTAATCTGGCATCAGTTGTAACTGCATCCCTGTGGTGTCACATAAACAATAATTGCAAGCACCTTCTCTAACAAACTCCATCTCTATTTTCCTTTGCTGCATAGCTTGACAGCTATTTCACTTGAAGTTAATTTCTTCATCTAAAGATCCAATCCAGAGTCTTTATGTGACTATACCATATAAAGTTCTCAGGGCAGTAATTATTTTATTTTATCACTTCACAGATTGATCACATATTTAGAAGACTGACATGAACCTATGCCTTCACTTTCATGTCTATTTTATTGAACTTTTGACTCTGTTGGCTTTACCATTGCTAAATTCCCTCTTTCCATCATCCACCAGCATTTTTGATGCTAGTGTGTAGCTTGGTATTTGCCCTTTTATTTCTAATATATTAGTAAATGATTGTGTTCCATTTTCTTGGTTGATAATTACACGTAATTGAGATGTATCTTTCATATTTTGGAACAGTCATAGACATTTAGACAATGTTATTGCATTGTAACTCCAGCTACGCACTGTTGTTGGCCAGATTTATATTTCTCTACTAAGACCAATATCGATTCTTCTGTTGCAGAAGTGTGTCTTATTTACTGCACATAAAACTATGAACACAGCAGTATTTTTCTAGGTAAATACTTGTTTTCAAAAATTGGTACTATTTGCTCCTCAACGGCTTAAAAGTGTTTTTTACTGTATATTAACAGCATACATTTTTTTCCTGAGAACAATAAAATCCATGATGAAAAAGCTTGGGGAAAAAAAAAAAAAGAAGCCATTTCACCTTCACTCAAAATTTGGCTATTACTGTGTCAGGGTTTTTTTGTCAGATTTGCATAATAATAAGATTATTACGATGTTTTCCTTAACATTTAGCATCTAGCACAGTTCACTTGTGTTTTTCTTGCCTTGAGAATCAGCTACTGAAATATTCTGTCGGCTGATTTGCTTGACAAATCCTTTTGGCTGAACTTTAGTATGCATAGAAAACAGCTGTTCTACTACTGACAATTACTAAAAAAACCCGAGTAATCCACAAATCACTATACTCTTTGCTTTTAACCTTTTGCTGACAATCGTACTTGTTTAAGCCATGAAAATCTTTCTTCCTAAGATGCTGCATCCTGTAGAGAAGTACATAAACAACGACTGTGCATCCACTTCAAAAACGTGTGAGGACACAGAAGATTATGGCAATGCTATTTATACTCCATTCAGCCACATGTTGCTGAACGATTTTCCCATGATCTGCTTGAATGATTTATTGAACTATGAATATACATATTGAACAAGCATATAACATGCACCATGACAAATTACAGGTTTGCGTTCAAAGGTGCAGTTGTATATACATGCTGAAAATTAGACGATAATACTCTTCAGTGCAAAAGCATCTCCTTCGTGATAAATCTTGTAACCATTACTCTAACCTTATCAAGACTCAACGTGAAAAAAAAAAAACCATGCAAAAAATCTCATAGAAAGCTCCCTATATTATCTTAAAGGTAAAAAGGACAGAATCCATGTCATTGTTTTCATACTACACAACCAATAGAGTTTCATGCTGAACTGTTTTTTCTTCCTCATTAATGCTATTAGCTTCATACATGAAACAAAATTGTGCCCTGTTCTCAGTTTCTTTGGTTGGTAAGACAAATGGACAAATGTATGCATGCATGCCTCATGCAAGTAATACTGACAGAATCACGGAACCATAGAACACTTTGGATAGGAAGGAACCTTTAAAGGTCATCTAGTCCAGCCTTCCCTGAAATGGCCAGGAGTGGGGCTGCTCTGGCACTTCTCTACCTCAGGAAAAACCCCTGCGCGCTGAGCTCTGATGCTCCCCTGTGCGTCAGGCCTCTTCTGGAGCAGCTCCCCTCTTCAACTGACTGAGTCATATGCATATGACTAGTGGTGATTAAATATGTTTTTTGCACCTAGCCATAATCTTAAATTCACCTTTTATCAATTAAAATGTCAGCTCAAAGAAACTCTAAAATATCCTCCCACAAAAGGCTTTCCTTTTCCTCAAATCATTGATCTTTCTTTTACCTTCTGTCCCTCAATACATTTTTATCCTTCTTATCTCCAGTAAGGGTTTTTGAGATGACCTTTCTATCTAAAAAACAAAAAAAACCCCATCCAGACACCCCCCCCCACCAAATGCCTGTTCCCCAAACATCAAAACTACAGCTTGTCTGTCAAGATTTATTTAGCAAAACAGATATGAGATCTGAGCAGCCAATGCCATCATTACTCAAATAATTAGCCTATTGATTAGCTGCTCTCTAGATCAGATCACCAGTGTGTCCTTGGTACTCAGGGTCACACAATTCCTTCCTTTTAAGTTCTTTCTCTCTTCACTTCAGTGATTTCAGAACTTAGCATGAGCTGCTTTGTTTGTAATCCTCACTATGTATACTTACACACTGACCCCCTGTGCTAACCTATTTAACACTATTTTCAAATTTTTTTGATACCTGATTAGCAATCTCACCATATAAACTAAGAATAGGAAGAAAACAACAAAATGCCTCATTTGACATTTTAAACACCGAAACTCCTTTCCCATTTACTTATGTGTAATTTTTCTGTAGTCTTATTTAGCATCAAATTTTAAGCTTGTATGATGGATATTTATGTCATCAAAATCAAGGTTGGAGCCTGAATCCTACTTACATTGATAAAAGCACTGACAGTTTCTTCTAGCTTTTAGTTTCTAATGCCATTCACCGTAAAGTAAAACTCAGACCAGAAATGAACTCTGCATGTCACAATTCAAAGAGAACATCGTACCACTTCTCCATCGGTTTTAGGAAAATCTGATTGATGTAGTTTCTCACTACAAGAAACTATTACCAACTTTCAAGTTCCACAGGCCTGTGAGAGACTTAAAAGAGCCAGTGATGAGACTGTAGATAAAGACCTGTTTGATTTTATCAAAAGCATCCCAAAATCTTTTTTTACCCAAAGAGCCCTTTTGGGCTTTATTAGTAACCTTCACAAGAACTTGTTTATGACATAATGATTTAAGTCAGTATGCACAAATACAGGAAGAAAATTGGTATTCAGGAAAGCCTAAGTAGCCCAGGAAGGATGTAGATATATTCAATGATAGATTCAAATGCATTCCCAAGGTCAGTACCAAAGTGATTTGCTGATCTCTCAGAGACTGTACCTGAACATGCAGAAATTCAGGCATCTAGAGATATCAGCCAACATAAATAGATATGGCATTTCCCTGGTTTTGGTGGTTTTTTTTCTAGCAGCTGGTATGGTGCTGTGTTTTGGATTTCGGATGACAATAATGTTGATAACACACTGATGGTTTAGTTTTTGCTATGTAGTGTTTACACTAAGTCAAGGACTTTTCAGCTTCTCATATTGCCCTGCCAATCAAGAAGGCTGGGGCTTTTCAAGAAGCTGGGAGGGGACACAGACAGGACAGTTGACCCAAACTGGCCAAAGGGATACGCCATACCACATGAAGTCATGCTCAACAGGTAAATTAGGGAGAAAGCTGGCTGGGGCAGGCCTCTGACTAGTGACGGTCTGGGCGTCGGTCGATTGGTGACAAACAATTGTTTTTCGTTTGCAGCACTTGTCTTTTCTTGGGGTTTATATCTTTTTCTATTTTCCTTTTCATTGTATTATTATTATTAGTAGTAGTAGTAGTAGTAGTAGTAGCAGTAGTATTATCATCATCATCATTGTTGTTATCATCATAAGTTTCATCATTATTTCAATTATTAAACTATTCTTATCTCAACCCATGAGTTTTCTCACTTTTCCAGTTCTCTCCCACATCTCACCATGGCAGGGGGGAGAGAGTTGTGTGGTGCCTAGCTGCCAGCTAGGGTTCAACCACGACAGGCATTTTTTGAGCTCTAAGTGTCAACTGTTAATAACATATTTTGGCTCACAGGTTTTTGTTATAAAGTCTCCAAGGGACTTCTACATTATTTAAATGAAGTTTGGGACAATTCTGCTTACATGGAGTCCTGGCAATACTTTTATTGTAATTGTACTTAAATTGCCCTCTTCATTCTAATGCTACGGCCTAAAAAGTAATGAAAATCTGTTGTATGCCATTATGTTTTGCAAATTTTTCAGCATTATTATTTATATGTCTTTTTATTTTACCGATAAGGAATTTATTTCAAGATAAAGAGATCAGCTGTTTAAACTAGAGAGAATCACTAGCGCGGTAGTAGGTACTGAGGTTTCATCCAAATTTCCGCTAAATCTGTAGGCAACTCTTTAGACAATATTATAAGTCAAGGTAAAACCATAAAGAAAGGGTTTTTGTTGTTCTTTTTTAAATGCTACAGTTACTGCTTAGTAGCTCAGTTCTGCTATAAATAAGCAATTATGTGTTACTAGTATGTAAAGCCAAACATTACTGAAGATGCTATATAATCCTTTTGTGTGTGTGTATTTTAGTGGCTAGAATGTGAAATAAAGGGTTCACTTTGAGAAGTCAAGTTCCAGTTGGCTATTAACAATGACAAGAAAAAAACACTTTCTTTTTATGTACAAGTTATCTTGGAGAGGTTGTAGTCTCCATTACTGGAGCTCTTGAGGAAAAGTCTAGACAAAGACCTTGGAAATAGATGTTTATAGTAAAATACACTGGAGAATTTACTAAAGTCCCTTCCAAACCTGTGGTTTTGCATACTCATCTTTACAAAAAATAAAATTCATTACTTATAAGCTTGCTACTCACTGATCCTTATGGATCATGACACACAGGTTCCTTGTTCATTTATCTATGGAAAAAAATTAAATTCCTTTAAATCAGAAGAAAGAGGCCTTCTGACCTCTGTATTCTTTGCATTAAGCCATTTTCAAAATGCACTAAGATTTGATGAAAAGGCAATGATCTGAGAATTAAGATAAAGAAATAACGTGAACAACAGTAGATCTGCAGTCTACTGAATACTAAAGTATGCATTTCTACATGCTGAAAAGGAAATGGGCATTAGAAATAAGTATTTGAACTAAAAGACAATATATGAAACAAGAGGAAAAATACACAAAATCTAACTTAGAAAATACTGAGAATAACAAAAAACCCCGCAACAGTTAAAAATTTAAATGTTATTTCAAAGCAATTTGCAGCTAATTTCAAAATTACAGTCCTTAATCTCCGTATTCAAACTCCATGAAGCAGTACTTGTCCTTCATCAACACTATGCATTTCTCCTAATGCCTGAGGTGAAACTCTAGAGGTGCCATAGTAGACCCATAAAAGTTGTATGTTCCTTTGTGTGGAATAATTACTGAATTGGCCAAAAATACAAAAGTACAGCATTGTTCACACATTAAGGAAAAGTATAAAATCAAGAGGTTTCTAAGGTAGAAAACAGCTGCAGCTGGCATGATAAGAATTCAACATCTGTGATTCCTGGTACAATAGTGCTTGCGAACCTACACCGGGTATAGAACAGAATGTAATCTTACGTGGTCTTGCCCTGTGCAGATATGGGGAGTGAGATGGTACTCTGAAGCCTAATGGCCAGTCCGAGCCAACATTTTGTCAAATCTTGATGAAATGCTGTCCTTTGTGCAAACTTTGCTCATTATAATGTCATTATAATACCAAAATGCACCTCCATCCTGAAGGCTACCCTCCTCCAAGGTGCAACCACTCCTCCTTGAGTCTGCGCTCTGAATTTTTCATAAACTATACTTTTAAACGTGAAGCGAATTTTACACCAGTCATAATAAAGGTATTTATGACTAAAGTCACTCCAACTCCACCTTTAAGGTAAAAAATAGTATAAAAATAGCCCAAGAAAGGGACGATATCAGGGAAGACACCATCATGAACAAGTCAGGGAGAACTCCATCACAGACTGCCTTTGACTTCTGGGACCAGTTGACGGGCTGAGACTTTCTTCACCCCCCCCCGCATAGGGACAACTTTGGGTAAGATTTAGATTATACTGAGTGCTTTCTCTAGACAATCTGTTTTCTACATTTATAGCCAGGCTATATCGTTTATAACTTTGTCACGCATTTTGTATAATTAACATTACTTTTTACTTGCAAGTCCTTTGCAGACAGTGTATTTATCACCGGTAATCCTAAGAACCTGTATATCTGTTGTTTAAATAAACTGCACTGTTTCAGTAGCTAGTCATTTCAGTTTCTCACTGAATGCGACCAAAGACTCAAGAGTGTCTGTGCTAGTTTGTGAGCACGACTAGACTGAAGGTGCAGTCCACAAATCGTAATAGCTTAACACATGTTAAATGCAACTGGACTGGTAGTGGTGAATTGGGCATCACTCAGAATTTAAACCTAGCCACACCTAGCCTCCCACTTAGTGAGGAGTGTTAGAACACAAGGGGGTTTATTTTCTGCCAAAACCGCTTTGCCCCTTTCACGCAATATCTTGGCACTTAGGTTTTGTGCACCTTATTCCTCACCTTCACTCATGAAGGCATTTGGACGGAGGAATTTTCATGGTCCCCAGGACATGTACTATAGGATGGTACTACAGAATTGGCCATGCTTAAATTTCATAGCTCCTAATAAAGTCTTTAAATCTATCCTTAAGTCTATGTATATACGAGAGTGGGGCAGGAAAGATAGTTGCAAGAATCTGAAAAATGTGAGAGTGCTGTTTTTAGATACACTTAGAACAGATGTCTCATGTTCTTAGTGTGGCCTCTTTGGCATGACAGCATGTGAATATATTGCCTACTGGCAATAGATACTAGGCCAAAGCCTACTGTGACCATATAGAGTATTTTGTAGGATAACAGATCCAAATTTATCCATCCTGTCTGTAAGCAATCTCTGAAATTAAGTGCCCTGTAGAACTGTGTCTGATTTTTTTTTCTTGGACAAAACTTTTAGTCCAAAACCCAATCAGTGTAGTGATTTACACAGCACATGTGCAGTCAAGGCTTAAGTAAATAGTAGGTAAAAAGACACCATATACTTCATATATCTGTACAAATATGAATATGACAAATATTCAAGAGCTATTCAAAGCTTTTCTCTGTACCTTTTGATAATGTGAATGAAGAAATTCTCAGATATCACATTTTTGAGTGTTTGCGTGAAGGTATTTCTGGAGTATGCTTACAGTAATTACAAAAGGTCATCAGCTTTGAAAATTTATTACAAAGACAAAAAGCAATTAACTGCTAATCAATCCGAGGTCATTTCTCTTCTGGCCAAGACTAGGTGCTTCATCAGACATAAAAATAAAAAATCTAAGCATCATCAATGAAGCTATATGACAGTGAGTATGTACATATTTTGTTTATATTATTTATATTGATATCAAATCTACAGAAAAGTATCTCCAGATTAAAAAAAAAAACAAAAAACAATAACAAAAAGCTGTGTCATGTGGAGAAGTTGAATTGCCAGTTTTCTGCTTAGAAACCAACAGGTTGAATTTGAAATGGATGTATCAATTTTAATTAAGGCATCTTCTCTTGTATTATCTTCATATTGGCCCCTTGTTTCAAAGCCTGAAGAATATATTTATATTTACAGTCTCCAAGTTGAACAGATGCTATATTTGCCATTTACCTGTCCAGATGGAGAAACGTGGAAAAGGCTAGTTCACTTCACAGCTCTTTATTCATTTTTATTCCCCTTCAATGTGTAAATTGCATCATCTTAGAGTTATTTCAACACTGACAGAGTAAAAGTAACATCTTTAAGAAAACCTTAACATAATTTAAATTGGGATAATAGGATCACATCTTTGTAATAACCTAGTAACTTATTATGTCTCAAAACATGGAGACTGATTTACAGCTATTTTAAACAAACAGGATACCATTTCACAGTTCTTAAATGTGTTTATTTATTGCCACTATTAAACAGAAATTCTTTTTATATTCTAAGAAAATCCCATCTACAACATCTGTTTTATTCAAAAATGTGGATGGTTTAATAGCCTTTTTTCACAGTTTTAGTATGATGCTACTGTAGCTCATTTACAATTAGGATTAATGTACATAGAGTAAAAAAGGAAAATAATGTTTTTTTCTATGGCAGGGGGAACAGTCTTTTGACACTGAAGTTGCTAGCGTATAGTACTGTACAGAAGAACTATTTCAGGCATGAGCAAGCAGATTTATAAAAACTCTAAAAAGACAGACTTGTAAATAGTAAGAACCATTTTCTAGTCTGACATCCTGTACAACGCAAGATATAGAACTTAATACTTTTGGAATTTGAGGTACTATATCACCTCCTCTTTTGCTACTCAGTTTCTGAAGTTTGATTACATATTATTTTTTATTTCTTGACATTGCTGAAGAAACTAACATTTTGTAAATTTAATATTTTTTTAGATAATTGAGAAATATTTCCAAAGAAATATTAAACAGTAACACTCACTAGAATTAATATAAAATATTAAGGAAAGCATATTAAATGAGAAATGTTCAGGAGTAGCACGTTATATTATTACAATTGTGATCACCTTGCATAAACACAGTAACATGTATGGGGGAAAAAAATAATTACACAGCTGACATAGGAAAGCATAATGCATTTTCCAAAACCCTCACAGATTTCTGTGCATGTATATGGCTACTATACGCAATACACAACCTTGTGAGCACAGAGAGAGACTGTCTGTGGAAACAGGCTCCCAAAGAGAATATATCCCATGCGGAAAGGCATAGAAAGTCAGCATGTCTAGAGCACATGTAAAAATTTACTCAGGATTGACACAAATGTGAATTCCTACCCACACACATAATGTTGATACCACATTGCAGCTGATATGGAATTGCAAGGAGGTGACCCCAACTATTTAGGCTCACAACCCTGAAACCTTTGCCGAAGTTAACAATCTACAAACTTTTAATAAACTTAGGAAAAAGAAAGTGCCTAATGTCTGCCTGTCGGAGTGGGTAAAATGAAAAGAGAGTTGGGTGAGTAACAGGAAGAGTCTTGTCTGACAGAGTCTGAGCAGTAATTTGCAGGTGTTTCAGGTGAATAAAATCAAAAGAGAGATAGAGAAAGATCTCTGATGAGAATAATTTTTGAATTGTCTTTCTCTGAGATAGCACAACTTGTTCAATGAATTTTTGTTCAGATTTATGTTTACAGCATGATTTGAGAAATTTGTATCAGAGAAAGAGCTTTTAATATTTCTTTGCAAACAAAGATACACTTTCCCTGTTCAAACAAAATTACAGCACTGACTGTGTACAGGGTTTTTTGTTGTTGTTTTTGTTTTTTAACATCAAAAGCAACTGAGATATCATCAAGGAACTTAAACGTTGATACACATCAGGGCATGTCATGGACCAGTAGCTCCATGAAGGCCAGGGACCAGAAGCAGAGGGGTCCACCAGGGCAGGGCCTGGCAGCCTGTGCCCGTCCCACTGTCCCAGCCAGGAGCAGGGCAGCTGGAGGGCACCAGAGGCAGCCACAGCCCTGGCCATCGGGCACCTCCATGGGGACAGGGATGGGCTGAGGCTGGGCTGGGCCGTTGGGTCCAGGCCTGCACCCACAGTGTGAGGGCTGGGCACAGGCAGGGCGGTGAGGCAGCGGGGCGGAGTGGCTGGAAAGCTGCCCAGCAGAAAGGGACCTGGGGGTGTTGGTGGACAGCCGGCTGGATATGAGCCAGCAGTGTGCCCAGGTGGGCAAGAAGGCCAACAGCATCCTGGCCTGTATCAGGAACAGTGTGGTGAGCCGGACTAGGGAAGGGANATGATTCTAAGAAGCAACCAACAGCAGCTCCCAGGGCCTGGGCAGGCCAGGCCACTGCCCCAACCTTCCCTATGATACACGTACATGCCAAAGATGTATATACAGGCAGAATCCTGTGGTGGCATGCATGTTGACGCGGTTTCCAGAAAAGAAAAAAAGAAACATCAAATGGAAGGAAAATAAAAGCACGACAAAGAAGAGACACCGATCACTGATCACTAACACATGCAAACATGGACTCTGGTAAGTTTTAGAGTACATGTGTTACCAAATGCACACCATTAATGTGCTTTTCGTAAAAAAGTATCTCGCTGCTAACAAAGTATCAGTTGTTACTACTGAGATTCAATAAATAAGGGACATAAATTAACTTGCCTTATCATTACGTAAAAGTGAAGTAGGTAATAAAAGTATAATTTAATTCTTATAAATTGAAAGGAAGGGTTTAAGCATTTCAATTAGCAATTTACTAGATACCTACCACTATACTAAAATAAATGCTAATTAACATGCTAATTTTTGGCAATTAATTGATATCCAATCAACCCACTTCAGTTATTTTGTTAAACATCAGTTAAATCCTGAAGCTCTTTGCAAGTTTAATTTATCAATTACAGAGCAAAAGCCCATTTATTGCTGGTATGGTTGGCTTAACTATAAGGCAACTAGATTAGGTTGGTGTTACTTTCTAATTTTATTAAATCTTACTAAAAAGGTTATGTATGTGGTGTACAATAAACATTTAATCTAAATTAAATAGTTGAATTTAATTAACTTTTAAAAGTTCCATGCAGCCTTATGTATTGTTAAAGGAGAACTAGTATCTCAGGCCTGAGAACTAAACTGTCTGCTCCGCTCTCAATATTGACTATTATATTTAAAGACATGTATGATATCATGACCAAAAGACTACTTCCCATCCATTCGCATCCATATTCATTGCCTATTATTAGTTTCTTACGATATACCATTGCACTCTCACATTCACAAAAAACTGCTCTATGTGGGCTGACAGATATCTTCATGTTTATGAGTTCTTAGATACTAAAACATTTGTTTAGTATAGAAGAAATGATTCAAAGGAAGTCATATATAGCATAACTTGCCTTACCTTACTTGGTATAGAAATTATTAAAGTATCTGTTCACAAAGACAGTCATTTAAGGTAGCAGAAGACTAAGTTCTATATATTTCGCAATGTGTTGTAATAAGTTCCTTTAAAAATGACCAAGTGATATTTGCTTCAAATATTTCTTTTAATTACTGTCGCAAACAAAGTGACTGGAAAGATTAAAAAAAAATATATCCATCAAATTAAGATAGATACACACTGATTTAGACAGCTAATGATTACTTTTGGAATCCTCTTTTATGACACTGGAATTTTTACACAATATTTTCTTTCATTATTCCTTAGAAACAGTAAGAGAATAAAAAGTTAATTAAAATTTATATTTTGTTTGTATTAGTATTATAAATATTGTGGTTATTATTATTATTATTATACTATATATGATATATATATACTTATGTTTCATCTTACATTATAACAGGAAAAAATCAGAATCAAACTCAATATTCCAATTATGCATGTACATGAAGCCATATTTCTGTTTTGCTATCCTAGGTAGGTTTGCCTAATTCCTGTTTTAATTAATTGCTATAAAGAACACACCTAAAGAGCAGAAACATTCTCTCATCATATCTGCATTACTGTTTAAATTTATAGTTCATACTGTAGAATTAGGAGTGAGATTTTTGAATAAAGAGTATGTTTATAGCAAAATTGTGTTAGAATTGTATTTTAAAGGGCTGGTTACAGCTTCAAAGAGTTTATAAAGGTTATGAATTTACTCATGTATTTATTTTAGCAGGATAGTTGAATTGTAACAAAATTATAGATTAAGTTACATTTTTTTGTTTCTATAGCAGAGTTTATAAATCAATAATCATGCCTTTGAAGTTCCTCTAGTTCTAGGAGTTTTGTTAGCTTGTTGAAGTGTGCACTATATGTCATTAAATACTGAGACAATCTCAGTATATAAATCCTTTATTCTTTTTAGATCTTTAAAACTTTTAAAATGCAGTTTATTGTTATTAAAAAAAAAAAAGGAACATTGTTTAGAACTGAGTTAAATTGGATATTGCCATAACTAAGTATTTACTCATTTTCAGGCACGTTTCCATCCATTCAGAATACTTTGTCCCTAATTAAAATGAATAAAAATGATGCATCCGATAAAACCAAGCAGAATGTGAGTTAAATTTGGCTTAGGCAAGTAGATCAAGATTTCATAAATAGATTTTGTTGTTAATCTGTTTCTTTTCCTTTTCAGATAACTAAGACATTACTTACTGGTTTCAGTAGTTTATGAATTTTAAAATGCTTGGTTCACACATAAAGAAATGATCTCTCAGTGGTGAGTTTTCCCTCTTTATTCATAGCAAATAGTATCTGAAAAAAATTTGGGGGTTATCCAGAAATATGCGCTCCTTCTCCTGCAACACTTAGGGTCAGTTTGTTCTTTATCAGTACATGAGAAAACATGCAACACAGTAAAGAACTCCCCAAAAGCATACCACTTCATGACCCCAAGGTTTCAGCACTGTTCCTTGCAGCTGAGCTGACTTCTCCAAATTGGAACCAGATGGCTGAACCTTCAGGCTGTTATCTGTACACCCACCGCTATAATCAAAGATACTATTCTAAAGATGCATATTCCTCAGATTAACTGGACTCATATCCAGAATTTTTAGGGTGAAAATAGCAAAAGACAAGATTGGTTTTTATTTACAAGTTGGTAACAAAGTTAGTAAGAAAAAATGTAATAATAAAATATTTTTCTACATGAATGCTTAAAAGCATCAATCATTCCTGCCTTCCCAGGAGCTTCTCTCCTATCTCCAAGTCATGCTGATGTGAGGAAAAGATTTCCCCAGTGGATCTAGGGAAAATAGCAACAGTGTTTTGATTGAAGGTCCCAATGAGGACAATTCTTGATACAGCCATTCAAGGGATATCTAGAGGCCCTTTGATTTCTTTACAATGCAAACGAACTATTTCAGCATTTGTAAAGAAACCTACAGGACTTTTCCTCTCATGAAAAACTTTTGGGACATAGCATTGATTCATAGGATTTGGGAGAGCAGAAATTATAAACTCCTAGGTTTTTTGGGTTAGTATTTTCCTTGATGACAGTTTCTGTGTGGATGCTGACATTCTATTTAATTTTATTTTCTCTTCAAAATGTCTGCCACAGCCTTGAGTGGAAATCAGGCTCTGCAACCTTCTCTCTCACAGGGATTTAGCTGCTGTGCTCAAGGTTAGCTATGATATGACACTTCTGTGTTACTTTGGATCAGATTTCTCTTAAAAGAGCTGTGTGAGAATGAGCTGTGAGAAGTCTTCTGGGGGTCTCGTCCTTCCCCTCCCCTAGGCTTGGGAGTTGCATTTGAGCTTGTGCAGTGATCCTGACCTGCTGACTTAACTACGTGCTTTGATGATGGACCTCATTGCTGTGGTCTAGTCTGGCAATCTAGTCAGCTGTTGGCTGACCCTGGTTGTCTGCTCTTCTTGTTCAGGTGCTGTGGGTCAGTGTCCCTGTGTGAGGGCACTGCCCTGCTTGCCTTGCTACCACTCATAGCCTCTGGGTCCCCAGCCCTTCTGGAGCAGCCCACTCCTGCTGCTTTCTGGAAATGCCAACTGAACTGAAAGTATAAATATTTCTTCCTTTTCCTCACAATAACGTGAATATTGTGAAAGCCCTCATCACCTTTGAATAAAATGCCAAATCTCTTTCTAATCCAGATAATACACTGTAGATGGCTTAAAATAAATCAGTTAATATTTTGGTTTTAGCCCTAACAGCCAATCCTGGTATATTCATAAAACTAGGCTCTTTTTTGGGGGAGAGGCAGGATTTTTTGTATGTGTTTGTGATTTTATTTTGTGGGGATTTTTTGTATATTGTGTTTTTTGTGTTGTGTTATGTTTAGCACCAAGACTTCAAACTGATATTTATAAAAAAGAAATAAACGAACAAGAATGGAACTTCAAGATCCTGTTCAATGAAACTACGGGCGACACCAATTATAGTCAAGAAGCCAGTTTTAATTCTGGAACAGATTTCATCTACTGTGGAATAGCTTAATTAAAGTCACCCCACTAAAACCACTCCACTCACTCAAGTAGATTTGCTCAGGTAGAAAATTCAACTGATGGTAGAACTGATAGCTTGTTGTGTTCTTAATAACATAACTAAAAGAAAGTGCTTTAAACATGGGTCTTATTAGTGGGTTCACTCATAAGTCATATATAATCATAGCAATGGTCTTTGAAACATGAAAATAAATTGAAATATGATTTTAACAATAAGTATTATCATAATTGTATCTGAGTGAGTAAAAGAGAAAAATATGCTTCAAGTGCTGTGATAGTTTAATCACTTATTAATTCTCTTTGACTGTATCCACACTATCTAATTTTATTCTCATTTATGAAAATATTTTGATAGTGTGAATCTCAGTAGAAAATTAATTTCATGTCCTCAGATTTGCTTTATGATGCCACTAAATATTTCTATGAAAAAATAATTTCATTTTACAGAGGTTCATTGACAGTTTTCCTGTCTATATTATCTTATGATGAAGCAGATAAAAATACAGCAACTCTTACATAATGAATCGGATATATATATAAACTTGCTGTGGCCAGTTTGCTAAGTGAAGCCAAATGAAAGGCTCAAGGCTTAACAGAAAACAATCACAAAGTCATTTGATCTAAATCAGAAATGTAAAAACGTGCATCTATATTCACAAGAAATTAAACAACATAAACCACACAACCAAAAAAACCCTAAGGAATTACTTTATATTATGAACTTCAAAGCCTGAAGTGTGTTCATTTAAAAGTTTAAGTACTTTTCGAGTGTAGAAAAATTGCAAAAATCACAATCTCTTTATGAACAACTGATGAATTATAAAAGAGCTAAATTTGGAAAATCAATTAACCATGGTACACAGATGTCTCTATTGCCCTCTTCTTGCAAATCTTGGACCATATACAGTGTTAGGAAAACAGATGTTTATTACTGGAAGGTCAAACCCAGCATCCTGACAGAGGTGAAGTTGCTGCAGCTCCATACCCACAAGTTCAACCAGTATATGGCTGAGCATGCACACACCATACACATATATTCAGTACATATATACATGGTCACACATTATCTACACTGATTAACACAGACAGGTACACTGAAATTTCACACAAACATGAAGAGCACAAGTGGCCTCATCCTGATCCCATTTCTGGCTGAACTCTACGATGGTCTGTTAGTGGGAAGCACATACATATCTATATGTATCTATATATTTTTGTATACATATACACATATAAATGCACATACATTCATATGCATGCATATGTACATACATATGTATAGATATGGTGTGGAACTCTACAGCAGCTGGGCTCAGACATTAAGTTGACCCAGTATCTATTCCTTTCATCCCAGTCTCCGCAGTTGCTGGCACCAGCACATACGAGCCCCCATGGCCAGAAGCTCACTCACAGATAGACACACACACAGTGGATATCCCAGTAGCTGGCCTTGGTCATGCATTCCATCCAGGAGCTCATCCTGGATCCTTGTTTTTCCCAGGTAGTTTACCTCTAGAGACACACACACACATGCAAGTAGATCTCTCAGTCAACCCCCAGACCCCATGGTCTCTCCAGCAGCTGGCTGGGACTCCTCTGATCTCTCTGATAGCTGGCCTCTTCTGTCATCTCGACTTCAGAGAAAAACACACTTTCCCTGGCTACCAGGTGACCTCACATAGTTTCTGGCTAGTCCAGCTTGATCTTCACAAGTGTTCACATACTTCCTTGCACACCTGCACTTTCTCCAGCTGCTGGCACCATCAACACACGGGCCTTGGATGACTGGTCTGAGTCCACTCCCTGGCACTCAGGTCACCATACTTACACATGTATGCAGAAGAGAGAGGTCTTTGACCAGGAAAACATTTAGATATGGTATTTAATAAAACCATCGGACAAACTGCACTGATCAGGAGCAGGGCATGGCCAGACATGCATACTGACCAGCAACCTGCGTACATACAGGCACTCCCTTTTATAACCTTAGACCTCTGTTTTCCCATATTTGTATTCCCCAAACTACCTGAAGCCCTCCCTTTTCTTTCCTTTTTAACTTCCTCTAAACATCCCATAATAAGTCTTGGGCAATCTCCAGATGTTCTTCCCCTACATGGCATAATATGCCCCAAATCCCCTAGGTCGTGACTCCCCCTCATTCTGTAACATAATGGCAGAGCCAATCCCTTTGACTTATGAGATGAGTGTCACCTCTGGACCCTGGAGTGACGTTCTTCTGTGGCAGCCCTGTGCCTACCTTTTCCTGATGCAGCTTCTGGGATCCCCCCAACTGCCATTGTGTCTCTGTGCTCCTTTGTGTGTGTGCACAGGTGTGCAACCTAACGTTGTTCTTTAGGAGAAATAAGGTATGTGGAAAAAATAGTAAAAGTCATGAACATCTTCCTTTAATTTTATTACAGACAAAAACTGAGTTGATCATCTATATAAACTATTAAAAATAATTATTGTGATTTTATATATACAGTTTATTTTGAGTTTTAACAATTAGCACATGCAGATCTGTAGTGATGAAGCAAGTGATTCAGTATGCTGAAGCTTTTTGGTCTATCTGGTAGCTGTGCAGTCATCAGAATGCAATGCAAGGTAAGACACACACAAAGAGATGGAAAAGCATACAGTAGTTATTTATGTCAGATGCAGCAACATAAATGAAAGAGGGTTTTTTAGAAAAAAAAACACGAAACAACAACTTAAAAAAGGTATTTTATCTATTCACAAATGTAAGAAACATATAAAATTACTCTGTTGCAGGCATGACAATCTTTTACCAGATACAGAAAGGAAAAGATGAAGAGAACAATAAAACACAACCAGTTTTTCAGAGAGCTGTGTAAATTGATTCATTAGTTCATCAGCAAAGAGAAGAGGGATTCAAGTTTCATCCCTAGCTAGATAAATTCCCTTTTCAATTTCCTTATTCTCCTGCCAGTGGTTTTCTTAAGTTGTTTAGAAAACCTGCTGATTCAATCTAGTCTTTCAGCTTGGTGCTTTGCTGAGTTCCACATGCTGCAGTTACTGTGTTTGTTCCTCTTAAGTGGAACCTTACATTTGCGATTAATTTTTTTCTCAGTGCAATTGATAGGGATAAGTATATGACTCAGAACAGAATTAATGACATGATACGATGATTAGCAATTTCCCTATGCCAGCTAATAAGAACATGCACCAGTATTTTGACCTGTTTGAATCTCTTCCCATGCATTACACCCATCTCCCTACTCTGCTGAGAAGTTTAGAGAAACATGAGGGTTAAAGATCATATATGAATAAAGGTTATTTTTTTCCTCTCTTAAAATATATATTTTCATGCATTATATATATAAACCAGAATTAATCTAAAAGATCTGCAGGTCTAAAAACAAAATAAAATATTATCCTTTTTTTTTTTTATGAGTAATGAGGATTTTTATACAGCTCTTCTTATAGTTAAATTTTTCTGAGATCTTATATGTAAAATTGTTGTTGGATCACATACTAGAAAATTATCTTTTTTTTACATTCATTTAAAAATCAACAATTAAATGTGTGTTCCATATTTTAGTTGAATATTTACTCACATAAGTAATTTCCTATAAAGCACATAATATCATATTCACATAATTAATTTTTTTGCAACAAAGGTATTTTCTTCTACTCTTGAAAGATTTGTGTCCTCAGTCATTCATTGCTTATCATTTCTATATATACTTTGTGTTACAGTGGCCAACCTTTCCATCAGCTAGTATAAGAACAATAGTCATTCCAAGCCCAGCATTACAAAAGAATTGGGGAAGTCTATCAAAGTAATATCATTTTCCCTGTGGTATCTATCAATTCTTTCCCCTTTATCATAAAGCGCGAATAGTGTCTTCTCTTTTTTCAGGGAGATGCTTTCATATCACAGACTCTTTCCTTCTCTTGGGCTCCCAGTTAAAAATTGAAAGATGTACAACAATTGACAGAAAGGGCTGTTGTTTGTTGTTTAATGGCTATTTCAGTTTCTTGGGCCTTCAATATTATAGAATCATAGAGTCATACAACGGTTTGGGTTGGAAGGGACTTTAAAGATCATTTAGTTCCAAACCTCCTGCCATGGCCAGGGACACCCCTCACTAGATCAGGTTGCTCAGAGCCCCAGCCAGCCTGGCCTTGAACACTTCCAGGGCTGGGGCATCTACAACTTCCCTGGGCAACCTCTTCCAGTGTCTCACCACCCTCACAGTAAAGAATTTCTTCCTAATATCTCATCTAAATCTACCCTCCTTCAGTTTGAAGCTGTTACCCCTCATCCTGCTACTACACTCTGTGATAAAGAGTCCCTTCCCATCCTTCCTGTAAGCCCCCTTTAGGTACTGGAAGGCTGCTATAAGGTGTCCTCAGACCCTTCTCTTCTCCAGGTCAAGGAACCCCAACTTTCTCAGCCTGTCCTCATAGCACAGGCACTCCATCCCTCTGATCATCTTTGTGGCCCTCACAGAGTTTAATTTAAAACAAATAGTCACGTTATCCTTAGGGAATTGTTAAAATAATCTAAAACCAGCAAGGGGCAAGCAAGTCCAGACAAG
Source organism: Rhinoptilus africanus (assembly GCA_013400135.1). Classification (NCBI taxonomy): domain Eukaryota; kingdom Metazoa; phylum Chordata; class Aves; order Charadriiformes; family Glareolidae; genus Rhinoptilus; species Rhinoptilus africanus. The sequence continues at coordinate 48,071 of VXBO01014697.1, forward strand.
ACTTTGCAGTATTAAATCAGTACAAAGATCATGGCCTTTTACTAGTAATGAAAATCATATTTACTAGGCTACAAACAAAAAAGCCTGAAGTTGGGAATTTGAACCTTGGAATAATCTCCAGCATCTCTTTCTTAGGGTAAAGTTATACAGTTTAAAAAAAAAAAAAAGATGGTAAAATTGGATCTTCAGTCACCTACTCTGCTCAACTGTCATGTGGCTTATGTTATAGCTTGGCTCCAAGTACCTATGGAGAAGGGAACCTAGTTGGTAGCCATTTGAATGCAAGTTAGTAAAGGTCATCTGCTGCTAGGGCCAGGGAGGTATCCCTGCCACACCTTTGTTTATCAGTAAAGTCAAAGTAATATTTTCCTGAACTTTAAATCACCTATACACCCTGCTACTCTGTGAACATGCTGAAATTAACAAGACACTTTTATTTTACATGGTGTGAGAATTGTTTTCATTTTATTCTTATGGTAAGATATTATTTTGAAATCCATTTTTTTATTTTACAATATCTGTTGTTTACAGGTTGGCAAGTGCTGAGGAGTAAAACAAGATATGCAAAGTGAGGAATTAGAAGCAAGGTTTTATATCCACATTATATTCATGGATTTGGAGGCCATTTCCTGGGGTTTTCTTTGCTTTGATTTCTTTGGATATCGCTATGGATATTGCTTTATTCTTGCTCCATGGCTGTATTGCCCATTTGCAGCTGGAGTGCATACAGAGGGCTGCCGGACAACACCTTCAGTTTTATTTCACTGAAAAAACTTCATTTAATTTGCTCTGAGAGTACTCCTTGTGGCAAACCAAAGTGCACTGGAAGTGCACAATCATTATCTTTTTAATTTGAATCAGCAATGCATTTTTGAAACGGTTCTTCCAGTGTACATTTACTGAGATTTGATTTGCCTCATGGACAGTCTTAGAATCTACAGTCTGGTTCCTTTATATTGAAATTGTACTGTTAGCAGCCATTCAGCTCACAGGGCAAGAAAACAGTTAAATTAAAAACCTCTTGACCTTCAACAACTTCCACAAATTCTGCTCTGCTAACTGATTCCTAGGTGCCCCTCACTATTTATTAATATAGAAATTTTATACATACTGTCTCCTAGGAGATTTGTTTGAAAAGCACACTCGTTGTTTGAACTAAAACTTTATGCAGGCATACGCTTCATGCCCTGATCAGTGTGGCCTTAAAGAGGTATGTTTGCAATTAGAGCATTGTATCTGTCTCCCTTTTTTTGGTAGATGTACAAAGAAGGAATTAGGAATTTTGGGAGGACTTTGCTTCATACAGTAGTGTTTGGCCTTTATATGAAACTTTAGTTATCACCTCTCTACGCTTAAAGAAAAACTGAAAATAAGGGAAAAAATTCTATTTGAATCTTGACATAAGGTTGAACGAAAGTGATTTTTAAGCCTTTTTGTAGAATTATTTTCCATTTAAGAATGGACTCCTATGTATTTTCCTGAATAAATTCTTAGTTATTTAATTGTTGACTTCACTGAGCTATACAATTGGCTCTAGAAAGGTGAAAATGTGATATGAAAATATTCCACTTTGCCCTCATTATTCTGTTCCACTTTTCCACTCCTTAAACATCACCCGCCCAAGAAAACAGGTGTCTATTGTCCTGAACTGTGTTGTATGGGTAATCATCACATTGAAATAACTTTCTGCCTTACTAGTGATGGTTCTAATACATTATTAGACAATTTATCTAGTTTACAGACAATAATGACATTGTCTTTGTGGTTTGTTATAAAAGTGCCTGCTAGTATTTTGTCTCATGGTCTACTAGAAAACATACGCACCCTGCAAATTCAAAAAGCAAAGCAAGACATGAAGAATATAGCTTAATTAAACTGCAGCTTAATTATCTAATCTCCTGTGGGAAATACCCAGCAAAGATTCATATAGTCCAGTTCACCGTTCATTCTCTATTTGTCTCCACCTCTTTGGGAAAGACAACTGCTTTCTTGTTGTACCAGATGTAGACTATTCCAACTTTTTTTTAAAGAATGCCTTCCTCTGTGTATCCTCAAGAAATTAAGCCTCTGTAAAAAAAAAAAAAAAAAAAAAAAAAGAAGCGG
>VXBO01014698.1:0-25068 GCA_013400135.1 Rhinoptilus africanus
TGGGAAGTTGAAGTCCCCCACAACAACAAGGGCAGATGATTGTCAGACCTCTGCCAGCTGCTGATAGAATACTTCATCAGTTTCTTCATCCTGATTAGGGGGTCTATAAAAAACCCCCATCACGATGTCTGCCTTGTTGGCCTTCCCCTTAATTCTTATCCATACACACTCAACACTGTCATTCACACTGTTGAGTTCTAGACATTCAAAATTGCCCCTAACACAGAGGGCCACCCCGCCACTTCTCCTACCTTGCCTATCCCTTCTGAAAAGTTGGTAGTTTAGTGGTAGACTTGGCAGTGATAGGCTGCTAACAGTTGGACTCAATGATCTTCAAGGTCTCTTCCAACCTAAACTAGTCTATGATTCTAACAACAACTCATCTTATTAAAGTGCGGTGCCTTAATCCAAAAGAATGGAAAATTTAGATTTTCAAGAGAAATTATGAGAGGATTTGTCAAAGCAAAACAAGTGCCCATTCCTGCGCTGATCGGCCACCCAGTGAAGTGCCAAAGGTCACTGCTGCTTGTTTGGGCACATTTCAGTTCTGTTTGAGACCTGACCACTAATTTGAACCTGGTTCACACAGATGAGCTGCCCTGTGGTGACCAGGAACATTTTAAGCAGAAAGTGCCCCAGTGCCCACAGAACAGTAGGGCCTCCAAACCCTGTATAGTAGCAAATATATAATACAGAGATGCCTCAAACGTTTGTTGGTTCTTTGATATCAGGGAGTTGGTAGTACCTTTTTGCCTGAGGGCAACCAGTGAGCTTTCTAAATATTGAGAGCCTTTGGATTTAAACATAAAAAACCACATTGCAATGTGAATATAATTACAGAATTCAAAAGAATTTCAAAATATTTTATTTTTACTCAGTTATTTTGATAGTTCAGAAGCAGCAAAATGTAACTGTGAAAGATGTTTGAGCTTTGAGCTTTATGAAGAGTGTTCAGGTTTTTTTGGGTTTTGGGTTTTTTTTTTTTTGTGGAAAAATTTAACATATACACATGGATTTTAAAAGTTTGAGGATTTCCCTTATTTCACAGATTTCCCAGAGAGGAGAAAAAAAAAAAAAAAAGAAGAAATCCCCGATTTTTTCTTGCAAATATCCACTGCAGTCAAAGATACGTAACAGTACAATTCATGCTTAATTACATAGTGACTATCAAGCTTACTTCTTGAGATTATCCCTTCTTAAGAGTATTTGGGCTTGATTTGACTCAGTATCAGTTTAACTGTGCTATAAGTAAAAGAAAACTGCTTCTTGATATTTAGGAGCAATGGAGCAATATCAGTGGCATGGAAATAACATCTGTGGGCAAAATCCCTGAAATCAACAGGAATATTCCAAAAAAGCTTTGTGACTTTGCATCAAACTTGTCTCTTGTCTAACGTTTGGGAGAAAATTTGCATGTACATCCATTTACCCATGCAGATGTCTGTTCTGTATTCAGAGTAAATAACTGCACACATCAACTGTTTTCACTTGCAAACATGGGTTACTGCGCATATGGATTTTATAGAAACTTTATGGAAACAGTCCCTGCAATAACAAAGCAAATTGCACCTCCTATTTCAATGGTATTATTCTGGAATGATCATTGCTGCCACAGTTGCCTAACAGTTATGAAATTTTATTTCTGAAATTGCAGTGATTACCTAAAGTCAGCTTTGGAATAGAGCAAGACAAATAGTGGTTCAGTGATGAACACAATGTGTGAGTTTAAAAGCTTAACATTTTTGGTTTAATAACTCTTTAAGTTTAGCCATCTGAAAAGGGTAAGGTGAAACCTCTAACCTAACTTGGTCACCTAGACTCTGAAGTCAGCCAAATATGTAAGGTATCACCAGAAGTCGTCTAAGGACACTATTGCACAAACAGCAACCGACCTCCTTCGGCTGAGACAGAGACACTACTTCCCGTCTCTGGGCCAGAGAGCACTGACACCAATATGAGGATGCTACAAATGGCGTTTATTGCAGGCTCGCACTACCTTATATACTTTACGACCTTCGTTACCACCTCTTCTCTGTCGTCACACCTAGGGGAGGTTCCATGCCCCTAACTTTCCGTGACACCGCGAGATCTTCCAAGCGCCGTCCACTACAGGACACTGTTGTAAAATAAGTCTATATGACATCTAGTGGGTCATACAGGACACTGTGCCTGCTTGCTAAGAATGGGAAAACCCTATCCCGAAAGGGGAAGAGGGTACTAGGCCAAGAGTTAGCAAGGGTCATGGACAGGGCTTTAAACTAGAATTGGGACAAAACCAGGCCCACGAGTAATGAGCCTAGGGATAAAGGGCCAAGGATGGGGGTGAAATCAGTAGCCCAGCTCAAGTGCATCTACATGAATGCACAAAGCATGGGCAACAAACAGGATGAGCTGGAAGCCGTTGTGCAGCAGGACAGCTATGATGTAGTCACCATCACGGAAACGTGGTAGGATGACTGTCATGACTGGAATGCAGTGATGAATGGCTATAAGCTCTTCAGAAGGGTAGGCAAGGAAGGAGAGGTGGGGGTGTGGCTCTGTACATTAGGGAGTGTTTTGATTGTACAGAGCTAGATTCCAGTGATGATAAAGTTGAGTGTTTATGGGTAAGGATGAAGGAGAAGGTAAATAAGGGAGATCTTGTGCTGGGAGTATGCTACAGACCACACAACCAGGACAAGGAGATAGATGAAGTATTCTATAAGCGGCTGGCTGAAGTCTTGCAATTGCCAGCCCTTGTTCTGGTTGGGGACTTCAACCTGCCAGATGTCTGCTGGAAATATAACACAGCAGAGAGCAGGCACACTAGTTCCTCAAGTGCATGGAAGATAACTTCCTGACACAACTGGTAGGTGAGCCTACCAGGGAAGGTGCCTTGCTAGACCTACTGTTCACAAACAGAGAAGGACTAGTGGGTGATGTGGTGGTCGGAGGCCATCTTGGGTTTAGTGATAATGAAATGGTCAAGTTTTTGATTTGCAGTGATGTAAGGAGTGGGGTTAGCAAAAACTCCACCTTGGACTGCCGGAGGCTGGACTTCAGCCTGTTCAGAACACTGGTTGAGAAAGTCCCTTGGGACATAGTCCTGAAGGGCAAAGGGGTCCAGGAAGGCTGGACACTCTTCAAGAAAATCTAAAAGGCCAAGGAGCAGGCTGTCCCCACGTGTTGCAAGATTAAAAGGCAAGGAAAATGGCCAGCCTCGATGAACAAGGAACTCTTGATGGGATTTAGGAATAAAAGAAGGGTTTACCACCTTTGGAAGAAGGGACAGGCAACTCAGGAGGAGCACAGAGATCTTGTTACGTTATACAGAGAGAAAATTAGAAAGACGAAAGCCCAGCTGCAGCTCAACTTGGCCACTAACATAAAGGACAACAAAAAAAGTTTTTACAAATGCATCAACAAGAAGAGTCAGGGAGAATCTCCATCCCTTCCTGGATGCGGGGGGGAAAGTTGCAACCAAGGAGGAGGAGAAGGCTGTGATACTTAATGCCTTCTTTGCCTCCGTCTTCAACAGTCAGACCAGCTATCCCCAGGGTGTTCAGCCTCCTGAGCTGTAAGATAAGGATGGAGAGCAAAACAATCCACCCATAATCCAGGAGGAAGTAATTAATGATCTGCTTCTGCACCTAGACCCACATAAGTTTTGGGGGCCCAAGAGTACTCAGGGAGCTGGCGGGAGAGCTCACTAAGCCTCTCTCCATCATTCATTAACAATCCTGGTCAACAGGGGAGATACCAGATGACTGGAGGGTGACTAATGTGACGCCCATCTGCAAGAAGGGTCAGAAGGAGGATCTGGGAAACTACAGGCCTGTCAGCCTGACCTCAGTACCAGAAAAGATCATGGAGAGGATCATCTTGAGTGAGCTCTCACAACAAGTGCAGGGCAGCNCCCAGGTGGCCAAGAAGGCCAACGGCGTTCTGGTTTGTATCAGGAATAGTGTGGCCAGCAGGAGTATGGAAGTGATTGTCCCTCTGTACTCGGCACTGGTGAGGCCTCGCTTTGAGTACTGTGTTCAGTTCTGGGCCCCTCTGTGCAAGAGGGACACACTGGAGCATGTCCAGAGGAGAGCTACCAAGCTGGTGAGGGTTCTGGAGACCAAGTCATATGAGGAGAGTCTGAGGGAACTGGGCATGTTTAGTTTGGAAAAGAGGAGGCTGAGGGGACACCTCATTGCCTTCTACAACTACCTGAAAGGAGGTTGTAGAGAGGTAGGTGTTGGCCTCTTCTCCCAAGTGAATAATGACAGGACCAGAGGAAATGGTCTGAAGTTGCAGCAGGAGAGGTTTAGATTACATATTAGGGATAATTACTTTACTGAAAGAGTGGTCGGGCACTGGAATAGCCTGCCTAGGGAGGTGGTTGAGTCGCCATCCGTAGAGGTATTTAAGAAATGTGTAGATTTGGCACTTCAGGGCATGGTCTAGTGGCAGAGACTGTAGGGGTTTTTTGTTGGTATGTGTATGGTTCGACTGAATGATCTCAAAGGTCCTTTCCAACCATGAAGATGCTATGATTCTATTCTATGATTCTATAATTTCCTTTAGGAGCTGCTCTTATTATTACTATTCCTCTAATTATCTAGAGGACTCAAGGGACATGAATTCTACATTTCATCTGGGGATGAGCCTAATAATGTTAATTTCCTCTGACATATTTATTTGTATAAAATGTTTTTTCTAACATCAGCATATGTTTCTACAGAAGCCTGGAATTTTTCTTTGCTAGAATGTGGGAAGTAGAATGGAATAGAGCAAGTAGGAAGGAGCATAAGAGAGACCTTACTTTGGTATGGTTTTGTTATCCTTCATTACAATATGGGAAGCTGAGCCTTGCAAAAATTATAAGCGTACAGGTGTTTGTCATTGTACAATTGCAAATTTTGCCTTTTAGACATAGTGATAAGGAAAGTCCTACACCACTGGAAAATCATTAGAAAGAAAGAGTAATCCCACTGAACCAGCCTCCTCCCAATTTCCACCCATTACTCCAGGGAATTTGCAGTTTGCTGCTTGTCCACAATAGCAAAGCGTTTGGATGCCTTTGTTCACCCTCAGTCACTGATTCAGCTGTGGCAAGGTGGGGAATCATTGCTACTGTGAGGCTTGAGAGCTTATAGCACTGTCATGCCTAGACCCAGAGGTTGTATTGCTTGCATAAGTGGATGGAGGCAAAGTGACAACTGAGGCTCAGTCATTTACAAATACATTTAGCTTGGATTCAAATCCATAAATATAAAATAAAGCAGTGTTTTTTCTAAATCACCTCACAGCTGCAGTGGTTTAATATCCCCGATCAGCATGCAGACATTACATTTTTCTTTGTCTGTGTAATGCCTTCTCTCCATGTATCAGAATGAAGAGGGGCTTTATATATAATTTACTGTTTCTGTTTGCTGGAAGCACAAAGACTGTGCTGCATTTGTCATCAAGGCTGACAGACAGCATATGGATATATGTATTCCTTGTTGCAGGCAGACGTGTGCTGCTGGCAGAACCCAAGAAAAATCTCCAGGCTGCTCCAGTTTTTCATACTAGCAGCGTTTGGCATTTAATCACACAACTGTAGCAATTTGGTTTTGTTATGCAGAATAGAGGAAGACGTTTCATTTCATAATGTTTGTAATGGCTGCCTACTTATATATAACATCTTGTGGATAGATTGGAAACCCTTTTACACATCAGGTTTAGCCTAAAAACTAGTAGGTGCTCTACAGTGCAAAAGCAGTCCAAGCAATTTCTTGGTTCCTTTTATACACAGCGCACTAAAATGACATGGCTCATCCTAAAAAGGCCTTGATGTTTGCTGCAGTGAGTTAGCTGAATATATGCAGGCTTTTGCCCCACACATAAAGTAGCTTAATTCTCCTGTGAAAAGGAGACAGATAAGACAGATAGGGAGATAACCTCCAATAATATTATAACTGCCACAAGATAGATGCCTGTACAATAGATGAGAGATTTAGATGCTCCTAAGGGAAATAAAAGATCTTGGCTTGCAGCTTCTCCACTCCATAAAGGCTGTAGGGGCAGGGCACAGCATCAGCACCCTGGTTCAAAAGGTGTGATACGTTGTAGGAAATTGGGAAGCATAGGGCTGATGGCCTATTTTGGACATGCTCTGTTAATAGAGCCTGTAAAGGGCATCATGGGAGGGCGGGGTGGTGGTGGTGAGCGGTGGAAATTAGGGAGTCTCTGCTGCTCTTCATTGTCAGTTACTGGAATGGATCCTATCATTTTTAGTTTTGAAAAAATTGGCAGCTGTTGGTAGCAAGAGGTTGGGGGTTTTTATTCCATTACCTGACTACACCTTTAACTTAATGAAAAATTCTTAAGTTGATTAAAAAAACACCAGAGAGACTGGATGTAGAAATTGCCACAAAAAGCAACACTGTCAGATTGGTTCAGATTGAGGGTTTGCTTGTGATGCTGGCTGAGAATGAACAGGCATCATTAGGCTGGTGTTCTTACTGTGTTTAGTAAATGCTGTGTTAATCTTCCAGCCTTTGGGTAATTCTTATATTTCAGCTTTTTTTTGCTGATTATAGTAATCATAAGAACACAATAAACACTTAGGTCAGATAATTTCCTTTAATTCTAAACACAGATAAAATTTCCACACTCAAATTGCATACTCAATACAATTAAATGAATTGTCCCCATATCAGTGTCTTTTGCCTCTGTAATATATTTTCATTCTCAAATGTATCAGTAATTAAGTGTGTGATGCTTTCTCAAATGCATCAATATGTCACTATTGTTTTACTCTGAAAATACTTTACAAGACCACCTATAGTTCTCATCTCTGCCATAGATAGATGGAAGTGCTAAGGGGTAAAATATTTAAGAATGCAAAAACCCCTTGGCAATTCCATTTTGACATTAATTCAAAATTGCCAGTAGCTTTATGGATACAGAGATAGGAGGAACCTAAATATCTGAGATATATCCCTGTGTAAGACTAAGAGTGATACTCTGAGCTATTGTAGACTGATCTCAGTTACATTCGGAACCCTTCCTAATAGAAATTTGACCAAACTTTGCCCACCCCCGCACCCTCCCCCCCCAATATTGTCTGATCATATCTGCAAACATCCTGTACCAGATGGAAAGCCAACAACAATAAGGAAAGAGCAGCTTTCCTTCACACCCCTTACATTATCTGTCCCTTCAGTAGAACTGAAAAGAACAGGTAACACACCCTGGCAATGAAAACTGCAAACATAAACGTTGGAAATACTTATGTTAGTGGTTCTGACTGATGTAGGAAATCACGTTAAGGACTGTCAGAAATACTAGTATCAAGAAAAAAGCCCTGCCATTCTTCTACATCTTCTACGTTCATTCCATCCTGTAATGTTTGGCTGGGGCTTTTTTCTCTCCATTGTGGAAAAATCTATGCAATCTGAATAAAGAAAGAAATTATAGAAGGCTGTCACGGTAATGTTGAGTGCCTTGTAACGTGACAATTTCTAATAAAAAATAAAAATGTCTAATGTGATATAAAAGCCCCAAGTATGTTATGCCATCTGCATCATAATTGCAGACATTCACCTTATTTGTCCTTGACTTTCAAAAGCATCCTAGTATTAAGGTCAAAACCTGCTTTGTCTATCCTTCCCTCTTGTTTTCCATTGAAAAGTGACATTTTTCAATGTTTCATATATTCTGAATAGTTGACATTATGTAAGCTCTGGGAATCTAGAGATAAAGATCTTTCTTTTTAGTCTTTAGTCTTTTTAGTAATATCTGGAATAGTTACTGTACTTTAGATAATAAAGTAATTAACTTATGTGGGATGTAAGGTATGATGACAGTAAAAATTTTGATAGCATCAGCAGTTTCACATAGGGAAGCTCAAGTGTCTGCAGTTGTTTGGCCTGTGGACTTTAACAGACAGCCTGCAAGAGAATCCTTCAAACATCTTAGCATGATCTGTAATAGGGAAAAAAAAATATACTCAGCAGCATATTAATATTCTGAGTGTGATTAGGAAGATCTCACCAAAGGTACTATGAGAAATAAGAATGGTGGCAGAATCCAAGCTCATCCATTGCATGGTAATGGATTTCTAGAATAGATTAAGGCAACCACACAAGCTTAGGATTTCAAATTGTGATAATTTTTCCCTCTTGCATATTCTTTTGTGTACACTTGATTGAAAGCATAAGCTTATTATTAATTGTATTAATTGCAATGCCATATGTACTCAGGGATTATTTAATGAATCTTCCCTCTTAAATTTGAGAAAGTTGATTATTTGATTATTTTCTTTAAGTATCATTTGAATGGATAAATTCAAATAGTGCACAGGATTGACATGTATTCAGTTTGATTCCAGTGGAAATCGCTACTTATTTTAAGGTACATTTTTTGATTGTTTTCATTTTTTCAAGTAGCAGATGATGGCAATATTATAGGACTGCATATATATACAGACATTAAATTTGCAGGTGCTTCACTCTAGCATTTTCTGATTTTATGAAATACTGCAGTATTAGTTTCTAATGCTTTTATGTGATTCATACTTGAAACTTGGAAAAATACATAATCTCAAACCATTGTTTTTCTCATATATGTGCTAGTGTTTAACAATATTATCTTTTAAAAAATCTATTTTACAAAAAAATAGTATAAAAAAACCCTTTGAAATATCTGTGGTTTTGGAGGTGATGTTTTAATATAACTACAGCATGAATTCTGTCACTTAGTTTTGTGTCCAAAACCCAGAGAGAAGCAGCAATTAGATATTGTTTATGAGAAGTAGTTTCACCTACATGTGTTGTCATTGCTAACAGCTCAAATCGGTATTTTAATTTTAGACACTATATTTCAGTCTTTGAAAACACTAAAAAGACAGAGACAGCCAACACCTTTTATTATATTTCTTCAGCTTTTAGAGATTGTTTTCCTTCATCTTCCAAGCTGTTTCCAGCTTAGTGAAACTTATGGGAGTGGTAGTGTCTAGTATCATCCAGTAATGTAGTAACATACAGCTACACAATTTTTTGGAGTCTTTGTCTTACAATCTACACATTATTGTCAGGTGGCTGCTAAGGATAGCATTCCTTGCTTCTGAACTTAGTGATTTTTCCTTAAAAATATTAAGAAACATCTATTTTGAGGGTATAGTTGATACATATTAGGTTAGAAGCTTAAATATCCATAAGTAAGGTAGTGTTATGTGAGAACTTTAGATTAATCGCCTAACGCTGGAGACATAATTATTCAGTGTCGGTGAACTGTGTTTAACAGCATCACTGAGGTGGGTTTACACAGTAATTTAGAGGATGATCACTAATGAAAATTCTGATGCAAAAAATTGTTAAGCTATTTGTGGGTAAGAGACTCATTTACTTTTTTTTTTTTTCCAAGCATGGTGATGATGTTTAAATATGTAAATGATCAGGGCATTTGTTTGATGCCAAAGAGAGACTCCCTAAATTCTTAATGGATAATTTCTGTAATGTGTGGTGTTTGTATCCAGTCAAGGTCATTGTCTTCTTGGGGCTAAAAACTGTGAAAGCATGCAGCAAAAGGGTAACGTTTGACCAAAAGAGCTTACAGTTTAAATATATGAACAGAAATGGAGTACATTTGCTGCTGTATAAACACAACATGGTGCAAAGATAATGCAGTGGCTTAAGGTTCCATACATTTTAATAGCTCTTCGCAATGTGTATATAATGAAATCACAAAGCTTTCCTTTCAAGGTAAATCTCTGCAATGTCAATTTGAAGTCCATCTACTCTTTGACTTTGTCCCCTTACAAGCCTTGTAAAAAACTCAAAGGCAGAAGTACAGTAGGGGATATTAAAAGAGTTGGAGTTTAATACTGATTAAAATGTTTATGAATGAGTGGGGCAAATCCTCTGTGTGTTTGAAGTTTTCAATTGATGGTATAAAACAGAAGTCAGGGCTGTGTCTATATAAACAGGGAACTAAATGTCTTTCATTTGGTATAACAAAAACAAAATTAACTTAATTGCACAAGGAAATGTACTTTGGATCCTAATATTACAAGATATACTGCATAAATGCATGTCTTGCGGGACTGCTAACAAGAACTTCTGTAGTTCATCATTTGGAAGTTATAGAAGAGGAAAAAATCCTGGATGTATTTGTAGTTTACTATGGCTGTGACCCATGTATGTGTGCCACTGCCAAGAGCAAACTAGTGCAATTTTCATGTAACAGGCACAGCGTTTTCAGCTTAATCAATGTACCCAGTGACAGGACAAGAGGTAATGGGCACAAACTTGAGTATAGGAAGTTCCACCTAAACATGAGGAGGAACTTCTTTACCTTGAGGGTGGCAGAGCACTGGAACAGGCTGCCCAGGGAGGTGGTGGAGTCTCCATCTCTGGAGACATTCAAAACCCGCCTGGACGCATTCCTGTGCAACCTGCTCTAAGGTGTCCCTGCTCTGGCAGGGGGGTTGGACTAGATGATCTCCAGAGGTCCCTTCCAACCCCAGGATTCTATGATTCTAAATACTGTAAGAGACATTGCTATGCTTTCATTTAGATTACTGTAGGCAGTCACCTTAAAAACATATACCACTTTATTAGACTGGATGAACAAAAGAGCTACTATTCTGTTTACAGAAAAGTAAGAAAAGTATATCTGTTGAAAATTTCTTTGAATAACTTTTTTAGGCTTCTTTAGATTAACAAAATGAAAGTTGAGGAGCTACAACAATATCTTATGATTGCATCAGTGGAGAACATACCAAGATTAGTCAATAATTATTTGGTTTAAAATACTTGTACGGAATTAAATGGATATAGATTGCTCATGAATAAATTTAAACTTGGTATCAGTAGAAAGTTTCTGACTACCCAAAGAGAAAATTTCTTTTAAAAAAATTAAAAATCAGTAGTCCTACACAGACCTGTGATATCAGTAATGTCTTTATATCTGTACTGCTTTTTTTTTTTTTTTTTTTGTAGCATGCTATGGCTTCATAGCCAAGGCTGGGCTGGATGAGGCTTTGAGCAGCCTGGTCTAGTGGAAGGTATCCCTGCCCATGAGCACGGGGGTTGGAACTAGATGATATTTAAGGTCCCTTCCAACCTGAACTATGATTCATTTGCAGTGCTTTTCTGTATTACATCTTTGCTGTATTACCTCTCTAGGTAGTGCTTTTGACTGTAGAGTGTTTCACCACAGATACTTAGAAAACCACACATTGTTGTGAGTACCACGGTCATGAAGTGTAATCTGTACATTTGTATGTGGCATCCTAGGGATTCTGGGACAAGGACGTCTGTAGAATCGTCATTGGCAGCAACTCTAGGAGATGGTCTAGATTCCTCCATTGAGAAGAGTAAAGCAAGGGAAGGCCAGTACAGATTTTGGGATGAAAAAAAAAAAAAAGAAAAAAAAGGATTAGACAGCTGTATGTAAACCTTACAGTCAGTAAAAGAACCTGAAAAAACTACTTACAGCAAAAGAGTACTAACCAGGATCCCAAAACCTTTCTCAGTGGGCAGAGATGGAGATGAGATGGGAAAGGCATGGGTTACTACAGCTCAGGACACTGGACAGACAGGTTTTGCTGAAGGGTGGTGTGCTGATCCAAGAGACCTGCACAGCACCACTGGTGTTTTATGTCTAAGTGGCAAGTAGACATAGTGGCCTTGTTGGGTGGTGTTCTACCAAGGCTGTTTGCCAGTACTGGATGTGGGTGTTTCTGAGGCCTCCCACTGATGATGTAACTCCCAGGCTGTCTACTGCGGCTTGGTGTAGGGGAGTGATGATGATGAACAGCACTGGGCTTACTGGTGCTGTAAGCTGTATTGCTGTAAGACGGTTTTATTTGGACTAAATGGAGAGATATGATATTTACATACCTTAGTATCAAAATTCCTGTAGCTGCTGTGTGAGATGACAAATCTTTTTGCTGGCCTGAATTTGCATTTTTCTTACACCCTTTTTCTTTGCCTTTAGAAGAACTAATAGCCCGGAGGCACGCAGTCTCACAGTATATTTTAGTTGCATTTGGAAGTTGTTCATTGTTGTTGAAAGTTGTTGCATTGCCAAGATCCATACAGGTGAAATGAAAGAATTAGAGCCTATAATTACTTGTGTTTTGTTTGCCTCTGGAGACTCTTTTTGAAGCAACGTACAAACACCCCACTTGTACAAATCCAGTTGTTTATTCCAAATTTACTGGTGTATTTATTCAGTAGCATCTAGACGTTTTTTCCTTAGCATCTTTTAGTCTTTTCATTAGCTTTGATAGGCATTTCCTGCAATTTGACTGTAATTACTTCTGTTATACGTGCATTTATCAGGTGGCTTGTGTTTTAGCGAAAGATTTAAAAGAGCACTGAGAATCATTCGCTTACTCAAAATGCTTTGAGCATATTGTTTTCATGAGAATCCAAGCAATTCATCACGGATATATCTCCCTTTGAAAGTGACAGCGCTGCTTGCCAGACAAAACACAGCAGCGGTGCAGCTCGTGTTCCTAAACTACCTTCAAAGGAGCTTGCTATAAAGAGAAATCAGAAGCACCTGACTAGCCTGTAAAAACACCTTGGAGATCTTCTGCTTCTGAGAACGAAGGTGATTTATGTACTTCTTAGAATGAAAAATCTACTGGACATCATATGTGTAGTCCTATTTGTCAGTGATCTTCAATTCAACCACTGTTGACCTCCTTTAGGGCCAAACTCTGAGCCCCACAGCTACATCAAAGAACAGAGTTGTCGTGGATGCTGTCAGACAATTTTATTGTCACAGAACCATTAGAAATGATCCATCACAGGGAATACAAATACCGCAATTACACAGTTATCTAGTGATTTAAAAATTAATCTTTTTAAATTTGAAGGCATTATACCAGTAAGATGCATTTAATCAGGCATGGAAATAGGCACCCCCATAGGCTTTTGCTCATGTTAGCACCACTCACTGTAGTGTGCGCTTTATTTGATGATAGGGTCACATTTCTCCTGCCCTTCTAGTCAGAACAAGACTATGATTGCTCCTGAATTGTTTTAATCAGTATCATTCTGAAATAAAACGATGTGCTTAAATGGTGCATAAGGACTGATCATCCGCGAAAGTTGAACTTTATACTTATTTTCTGCAAACATGTTTGAATAACCAATTGGTGACCACGCAGAAAACAGTTTGATGATGAACTGTACACAGACTTACCTCTTTCTCATTCTACAATGATACCCGTCTCATTGTTCACACCCAGAGATGGGTGCAATTTAAATGTTGAACCTGAAAAAAATGCGCTGGGTGAAAATACTAACTGGGATTTATATTCCACTTCTTATAAATGCCACAGACTTGCAATAGACTACTAGCTGATTGGATTTTTTTTCTTCTGTAATTAAAACATGTGTTCCTATTACAGGTTTAGACCAATTTCCTCTGATAAATAAAACGGTACCTTATAAATGTAACCTCTGTCTTTTTCAGAAATTAAAGCCATTAGTTCTGTGTTGCTCTCCTAATACAGACATGCTTGTTTTACAAGTCATGTTGAAGAAAGGGAACAGCTCCCTTTACCCACTTGGTGTAGCACCGTCTGGACCTAAAACTAGATATTCAAAGGCATGTTTGTCTTCAGGTGCACTCTAGATTACACACCAGTTACATATGCAGCAATATGAGGAGATACAATGAGCCAAAATCAGACTTTTCTCCATGCTTGTCACCCACTTCCCATTTGGTCTAAGCGATGAATATGTGAATTACATATGGAACCTAATTACAAATTATATGTAACCTCTAATCCAAGATACAACCTTGGTCCAGAAACCAGAAATGTCAGTCATAATTTGAGCACAGAATTTGTATGTAACTAGGACAGATGTCCATGATCCTAGCATTGGAGGAAGGATCTGGAGTAATATCATTCTGAAATAAAATGATGTGCTTAAATGGTGCATAAAGACTGATCATCCGTGAAAGTTGAACTTTATACTTATTTTCTGCAAACATGTTTGAATAACCAATTGGTGACCACGACACAATTCAGGGCACAAGGACTGAAATACGAAGGGTGATTAAATTGGACTGGTTATAAGGTGACTCTGTTTTTGCATTTTTAAAAATATGGAGGAAGATCATACCTCTTATATCATTCTAAGTATTTAAATCAGTTTAGAATATCTTGCTGTAACTCAATCAGATATTACGCACTTAATGCACCACTTAGTCTAATTCTTCTACTTCTTGTCACATGTGTTGCATGACCAACAACCGACCTCCTTTGGCTGAGACGGCACAGAGACACTACTTCCCGTCTCTGGGCCAAAGAGCACTGACACCAATATGAGGATGCTACAAATGGCGTTTATTGCAGGCTCGCACTACCTTATATACTTTACGACCTTCGTTACCACCTCTTCTCTGTCGTCACACCTAGGGGAGGTTCCATGCCCCTAACTTTCTGTGACACCGCGAGATCTTCCGAGCGCCGTCCACTACACTCATGTAAGAAAGTCAGACAAAATCATGAAATCTCTGAGTTTATTTATAAATTCTCTGAGTATATTTTCAAAGTATCTTACATTTTATATGAAATTGCTCCATTTATTAGCAGGTGGGCTATAACTTGCTAACTTCCATAAAAGTTAGTTACTGGTACATACAATTTATTGCTTCATTCTAGGCAGAGAGATTTTGAACTGCAGGAGTAGCTCCAAGAGACAAAGATAAATGAGACTTTTTCTTTGGGGAAAGCTAGTACACTTGTATTAGGTGTTTTTAAGGTATCCAAATTAAATAGGATTATTTTTCTAAACCAGTCAGCAGGTGGTACTGAAGCAAAGTGCAAGTTAATGCTACACTTAGAGCAACTTGTGTTGCAAGATCATCTGGGCACAGGAAAATACACTTTGACTCCTCTAAAAGATCCTGGTGCACACTGCTAAAGGATAGTGGTGCAGGAAAGTTATAAATTTCCTAGGGTGGATTTAGATGATAATGAAACCGAACAAGAACCTTGCAAGCTACTCAGAGTAAACTGTCTCCTAATCTTTTTCCCATTAGGTCTCTGAGGACTACTTTTGTGCCATCATGCTAAATTTTTAATGGAGTGGAGGTGCGGGGGAAGCTTTCTTGGCTGTGAGAGAGGTTTCTGTTGTTGTGGGTTCACTCCAGCTGTACCCCAAGCTCCTCTCTAGCCATTGTCACGCAGGGAGTCAGATGCCACTACTTTAGAATAGTGCTTCTCTCTTCGTAGGCAAGCAAGACATAGCCTAAGGATATTTAGGGTGCAGCATCACCTCCTAGGGCCAAGCTTTCTCTCTTTGTGCATATTTGGAAAAAAAAAGGGACTTGAAATATGTACAGTGTGTCCTTTTGTATTATAGTCAAAGGAGGCTGTCTTAGTAACCTGAGGTGTGTGTGATTATGTAGGAGACCATTTTTGCTTGGCTCTGTCCTCAGTGTGGTGGCTTAAGCTATTTCACATGGTAATTAATAGAAGGAAGGTGTTCGATTGCACAGGCTTCCCTTTCTCTTACTTATATCTGCACTGCCCATCCTGAGTTTGGACACAAATCAAAATAAACAGTCTGTAATTTTCTTGGAATTACATGAATCTGCATTTTGTCAGGCTTTACTTCTAAAGCATGAGCCCCTGTGCATGAACCGCTTAATTCACAGATTGCCAAAGCACCTTGTCTGTATGCTCATCTTGAGCTGTGCCACTGGAGGAGAACAGTCAAATTCTCTGTGTACCTGCACTTCTCACTTGGGGTACTCAGAAAAATACTGGCATCACAGAAGGATTCATGGACCTTATGCCAATTTATCTTTTTCCTGTGAACAGGCTTTCTGAAACAAGGGTTGTGCTGAATTTTCACTTTCAACAAATTTCTAAAAAATGTGTAAGACATTTTCTGTAGCCTGAAAATACTTTTTCTAAGTTAATTCTAAAACTCAGTGTAGTATGCCTGAAGGAGATCATTGGTGAAAAAAAGTAAGTCTGATTTTAGGCAACTGATATGTTTGAAAGTCAAACTGTTATCAACACTGCATGTTTACTTAGCCTTGCATAAAGGAAAAGCAGTATCATGCAATTAAACTAATTACTATATTAATGTAATATTTTTCCCCAACAATGATGCCCACTGATGCTGTTGTATACGATACTGTTATGTCTCTTCATGGCTTGGAAAATCAGATGGATTCTGTGGTGCTTCTGTAATGAGAGATCTTGGTTTTCCATCTGTAATAATCCCTTCGGATCACAGCTCACATACCCTGATGTTCCCACATCATTAGAAATATTTTGCTTTTATGATATTCCTGGTGTGATGCACCACAGAACCATAGAACATCAGGTTGGAAGGGACCTCAAGGTTCATCTGGTCCAATCTTTCATGGCAAAAGTATGGTCTAGACAAAATGGACCAGCACCCTGTCCAGCTGAATCTTAAAATTGTCCAGTGTTGGGTATCATAGTTTGGGCTGGGCTGGTCAGTGATAAGACGACAGATCCTCTGCCCCACCACTCACTCCGAGGAGAGGAAGAAGAAAGATGAAGTTATGAGTTTAGGAAAAACTAAACTAATAAAATATTAATAATAAATAATGAAACCAATAGTCTATATATATCTATACGAAAAACTGGATCAACTTCTCAGGAAGACCTCACTGGCAGGCACTGGGAAAGTTCCAGACTGGACTCAGTGACAAATGGGAATTGGAACACACTGATCAGGATCAAAAGGCAGAGGAGTTGATGGGGTCTCCCTCAGACATCAGTCACTGATCAAAAACAGACTTTGGAAAAGAAACAAAGAAGCAGAACCAACCTAACCACTTTCATCCCTTAGCTTTTAACCTGAGCATGGCAGATGGGATGGCACACCCTATTGGTCAGTTTGGGTCACCTGACCTGCCCCCCCCACGAGTGCAACCCCTCCACAGGGTAAACAACCGAGTCAGCTGACCCTGGTTGCCACAGCAACAAGTGTAAGCACAAGCCTCTCTCACTGAACAGAAAGTTGGCTCTGCTTTACCCCCAACCAGGACATTGGGAATCCACAACTCCCTGGGGAGTTTATGCCAATGTCTGATTGTTATCATTGTGAAACATTTTCCTCTTGTTCCTTTTCCAATCAGAATCTCACCAGGATTAACGTGTACCTATTACCTCTTGTCTTTTCCTTGTGACTCCTTGTGAAAAGAGAATCTCTATCTTCTTTGTAGCCGCTCTTTAGATACGGGAATGTGGTGATAAGGTCTCCTGTAAGCCTTCTTTTCTCAAGACTGAACAAACCCTGTCCTTTCAGCCTTTCCTCATATGGCAGGCTTCCCAGGCCTTTGATCATCTTGGTCACCCTCCACTGGACCCTCTCCAGCCCATTCACAACTTTTTTGTATACCGGAGACCAAAATTGAACACAGTATTCCAGGTGTGGCCTGACAAGCACTGAGTGGAGTGGGATAACGACTTCTTTGTCGCTACTGTTGATGCTCTTGTTGATCCAATCTGGCATACTATTGGCTTTCTTTGCTGCTGCAGCACACTGTTCACTCATACTGAGCTGCTTGACCACCAGGACCCCCAGGTCTCTTTGCACAGAAGTGCTCCCCAGCTGGGTAGATCCCAGCCTGTGCTGCACTCCTTTCCCAGCTGCAAGACCTTACACTTGTCTTTACACTGTTGCCTAGCAGGCAACTACATCACTTTATAAATATTGCCATCAGGATGGGCCCAGATTGAGCTCTCTCTGAATGGCAGCTGGACTGCATACCAGGTGACTCTCTCCTTGAGAGCAGGTGATCCTACTCCTTGAGCAGGGACACCTGTCAAGGCTAGAGATTCCTTACTTGAGACTAAGAGATTGTACACAACAAATCATAGGTAAGTGACTGATAGCATGCTGAATTAATACTCTGAAATATTACTGATCCATGTACTGGATTAGTGTAATTCAGCTACTGAATAATTATAAGCATTGTACAGATAATTCTATTAGACTTAAACCATTGACCAAGTCTGAGACTAAGATAGGACCCAGCCTAGGCTCCAAAAAAGGAGTTTTGAAAGCAAGGGAGTCAACTCTGAACCCCGTGACTCAGTGGGAGGGTACTCCTTACTCTTTGTGTCTCAGATCTCTGTGTGAATTGTTCTAACTCAATTCTAACTCCATTTTCTTCCATATGTTTCTTCCATACAGTAATTAATAAGGTGAATCTTGCCATCACATTTATTGAACTTTGTCAAACCACTGTTACACATTTTAAAATTTCATCAAACTTACTGAACTCTGTAAAATTATTATTTTATGTGGTAAAGCATAGTATGATTATGATTTGTGTTAGGAAGAAGTGGAAAGTGGCAGTTGGCAGCGAGATACCAAATATGGTATGGGAATAACTGGCTTACTGTGTCTATGCAACTTAGCCAACATATTGTATAAGCTACCTAACAAACCGCAAGTGCTTTAAGCAGGTCACAAGAAGGGAGACAAAGAGGAAGATGTCGACCTTCATCCCAACAACTACCAGAGGGGCACCTAAGACCCCCACACTGAACTTACACAAGTGCACTAAAAAAAACCCCATGTGGCAAGCAGTTCTCAAAACTAATTTGCATAGCTCCGCTGTTTCCTGGAAATAGTTTACATAATGTTATGTATATATGACTAGAATTGTATAAAAGGTGAAAGGCTAACTTGAGCGGTGTGCAAGTCTGTGGAGTGATAACGCCCCTTGCACCCAGTGCTGCTTGCTTATCTCCCATCAACGAACATAATAAAGAAATTGGCTGCTAACTTTGGTGTTGGAGAGATTCTTTATAACATTTTGCCTCATTGAAATATAACGCTACTTGTTTCTTTTGATTGAGGTGCCTTCCACTCATCTGCAACAATGCTGACCAAAGTGGTGGAATATATGGGCAAGACAGCAATAGGACAGGTAAGTAAGAGGAAAAGTTATCTTTAGAGTATGCTGTGTAGATTACAAAACTGGCAACCCTAAGCCCTCAAACCTGTTATTACTGCTATATGCTATATGGAGATCCAAAATTGTACTGTTAAAAGTGTCACTTTTTTTCATGGATGTCTTCTAATTTTCCAGCTTCCCAGGGAAGCATTTCAGAATGCATATACACTTCTAAATATATCGAAGGAATTTTGGTATTGAGGTCATTAAATGGTTTGGTAGACCATAGGAAAAATGTGTACCCAGAAGTTTGCATATTTTTTCAACTATGTGGAAAAAAAAACCAAACCAAAAAAACCCTCCCCTAAGAGAGGGATACCAAGGTTTCAAAATGCTGTATTTTCAGAGATTTTAGAGAAAAACAACATTGTTATTAATGTCTGTAGGTGCTACATCTTCTGGGGCAACATGTGTTAAGTACTCTATCAAGCATTCCATTTCTGAAGGATGTCCAAAAAAGTTATCGTTAGTTTACACATATAAATAGCTCTTGTTCCCCCTTGGCCCGGAATGTAGTTTGTTTCACAAAAGAATTACCTTTAGTCCTGCATACCAGATATTACTCTGCCAGTTTAAATATGCCAACTCATCAAACTGAAGCTTCTTCACATTCATTATGTTAGGATCTTTATGAACTTTTTATTGTCAAGTGAACTGCATGTTGTAAGAGTTGGACTGTAAATTTCCTGATAAGGGGCAGAAGGCCCTCCAAACCTTCAATGGAATGCCTCAAACACTCTTAAGAAGATAAATAATGCAGGCCTGGTTTTCAAAGAACTGATAAGACTAACACTTCTGGTGCCTGAAAGTGTGGGAGAACTGTCTTGTGAAGACAGTTCTGCCGCTTATGTGATGGGCTTGCTAGTTCTCAGTTCTCAAGGCCATCATGTCCAAAAAGTGACCTTTGCTTCATTATCCATGAAATGCATAGGAAAGCGCACACCCCTGCATATGCTAATGAAGATTATAGAGATCATGCTAAACATGTATGACTATAGTTCTCGTCTCCCCACCCAAATCATGCTACANTCTGACAGTGCGACATGACACGTGTTCTTATCTTCTGGTATGTCATTATTGTTAATAGATGTACTGATAAATCACATCCAGATCCAAATTGCTGTGCTTCTGTGAACATCGAGATGTCTATACCTCTGCTCTAGTAAAGCAGAACAGAAAGAAGAGACTACTTAGCACTACTTTAAATTCTATACATTTTACCACAGTAATGAAACTCATGTGTCATTGTCCTTTTGAAAACTCCTGATAACAAGTGTATTATTAAATAATGGAGCTTTTTGAGGTACATAATGGGCAACACAGTTACCAAGTGTAGCTTTTTTCATCCTGTCTACAAGCCACACCTGACTTCTCTAAATTTCTTAGTTAGTTATAACTATTC
Source organism: Rhinoptilus africanus (assembly GCA_013400135.1). Classification (NCBI taxonomy): domain Eukaryota; kingdom Metazoa; phylum Chordata; class Aves; order Charadriiformes; family Glareolidae; genus Rhinoptilus; species Rhinoptilus africanus. The sequence continues at coordinate 20,339 of VXBO01014698.1, forward strand.
ATCAAATCATTTGCCTGCATAAATTGCAGTATATGGAATTATCTCTAAGGGGACTCCTTTCAGAATTCATTAGCTCTGATTCAAGACACAAAATGATCTTCCCTGTATGAACATCTTCAGCTTTTTTAAGAAGAGGCTAGTGAATAATAAACTGAACTGCTCTTGCTCATGCCTTAATATCCTTGTTCTTATGCAAATACAGGTATGCGTAAACACTGAAGTACCTCAAATATTTATAGGATCCAGCCTGGACATGTAGAACTTCTGAAGAAGAGTCTGCTTAAGTTACCTTTTTATCTGAATGTCAATGAAATTTTTTCTGATAGCAGAGAGCGAAAATGGCTGTTTTCAAAGGCCACACCCCTTGTTTGTACTTCATAGCATGGGTCAATCAGTCAACCCAGGTCATGTAATGATGGAAGCATTACAAGTAATAATAAGTCTGGTAAAATCTAAAGGCTGTACCACAACTGTCCTTTGCTGTCCTGCTGACGTAGCTCAACTGGTTTCAATGGGACTACTTAGGAGACTAGCATCCCTTTAATACAAGGAATCTGTTCTACACCCCAGATGTTGCAATGCTGAAAATTATTAGAAGAACTTTGTGGATCTCTTGACATAATGGCAACTATTCTATTATAACTCAAAGGAACTTCACAGAGATCAAAAGATCTTGAAAATTGCAAGTCAGTTGCAAGTGTTGGGGTTTTTTCTTCTCCATATTTCCACTTTTGGATCAGATTTTCATTGCTTTCTGTAAGTTGGCTAGTATTTTCTGTACACAGTTCTGAATTCATAGACCTATTAGATAACACAGTTCAGAATTTGATCCTTGTCTCCCTGATCTGATCTCTGCTTTCAGCAATCTCCATTTGACTCTTTCATGTGACTGCTCTCCAAGGTAGCTATTGTCTCACATGAGTTTCTCACTCATGTACATATACACGTTGTTCTTTGTTAGTAGAATATCATTAGAGAAAAGAAGAAATAGGAATGACATTATGTTCTCATGATAGCATCTCCCACACCACATGGTGCTGAGCGATACTTGGATTTTAAGGTCATTAATGATGTCAGTCTTCATTTCTCTGTCTAGCACTTAGCTGTGAACAAAGTAATGATCAATTTCCTTTGACAGTTATTCAGTACTGCATCTCGGACTAATGTTCTAAAAAAGCAATAAAATCACTCAATATGTTTTCGTTCTTTTTCTTTTTTTTTCTATTTGATCACTTTATTAAAGAAGAATTTTGATTGCATTATCTGGATTAGACTTTTATATTTTGGAGTCTTAGTGGTAACTGGATCTCTCTGCACCTTGTAAAACCGATTTATAAAAAGTACATGTGAATATTGTCTAGTGTGCCCAACTTTCTTGTCTCTCAAAACTTGTCTTTTCCACAGCTACCAGGACACATATGATGAAACAGATGCACATAATAAAGAAGAAATTGGTAAAACCAAGCAAAGTGTACTGCTCTGTCACGGGCAAACAAACCTCGTATGATTGTGGGTAAAAATAGTGCAAAATTATTGTGCCTAACTGTACCACATCATATGTTCTTCTATATAGTGTGCAGTGTCCAAATAGGCATTTTGTTAATTATAGTAAAAGAAAATCTTATAATATTCTGGCAGAAGTTTGTTCTTGAAAACTTACTGACACTTTCTTACTTTACCTAAGTAGGATATGATAAAAATGATAAAGCTACTGAAGAGACGCTGTTGATGTTGACAGTTCATGCTAAGTGAAGTCTGTTGAAGTTTAAAAAAAAAAAAAAGGGACAAAGCAAAACCCTAACCAAAGCAAACACTGTGTGCAAATATTGAATAAACTAACTGTTGCAGGGCTCATCAGTCTTGCTGTAGAAGTTCATATCTGAAATACAGGTGGTTTAAAGAAATTCTGTACACTGCATTTATTTCCAAAGGTCTGGAATAAACCTTTCGTGAAAAACAAAGTCCATTTTATCTGCTTTTAATGAGAAGAGGAGAGCACAGTAATACTTTTGAGGAGTTTTGGCACTCCATGGGGCACTTCATGTGCCTTTTGTTTACACATATCTTTGGGGAAGGGTTGACAGTGGTTTATTTCATGTTAAAGGCATCTAAAAATTGAAATGTAACAAAGCAAATGTATGTGTCCTGTGAGGCTGATCCTTAGAAGGAGCAGGGACTTGAGTCTGTGGGGTTCTTGCAGCCTGCCAGCAGCGATTGAAGCTGGCAGCAGCAGCGAGAACTGGCAGGAGCCAGAGCAGACGGTGTTGAGCCCTCCCACACTATTTGTATGTTTCTCTTACTCTTACTACGTGGGAATAAGTCCATTAATATTAGTATGTACATGGTTAGTCTTGCCAAAGACTGGGAACACAGCTGCAAAAGTGGAATTATTTGAGTGGAAGATTGCACAGCTTCCTTACTGTTGCAAGTTACTATATTGTGTTTCAGCAACAAAGCTCAACCCTTGTACTCTGTGTTACCCCATCTTCCAAAATGGTTAGATTTTTACTACTGGGTAGGTTTGAATGGTTATTTTGACTCCAGGCAGTCTGAGTTACCCAGTTTGGTGCATAGAACTGTAAGCATTTACAAATACATCTGAGGTGGCAGTAAATTGGTCATGGATCTTGGGAACGTTCGAGCTATCCTTCCTGCCAAAGACTATATATCACATAGTGACACCCTCACTTTTCAAGCCATAAACACATTCTCGTGTGCTAAGAAACCAATCTGTTTCTCTCCACTCTGTTCAACGGTAGAGACTGCCTTGCTGTTGATAAGCAATTGTAAGGCTTTGAGTATATATTAACCTTGGTCAAAATTAAGGAATTCCCCAAGCCAATATCTGAAATCTGTGCTTCTGTAGATAGTGAGCCAAATTCTGTGCAGATGCTTAAAAAACATTGTTTATTCCTGGGTTTCTTGTGGAATAATATTCTGTTCCCAGCATCTCTTTCTGTCTGTCTGAGCAGAGACTGAGGTACAGTTGTGTAACTAAAACAGTGGTGATATGAATTTAGGCATGCAGGCCTTAAATGAAATTGGACAGTTCACAATACTTTCCACTTTCATTATTGTTTGTGTCATCATGATAATAAATACATGTAGTATCAGTTACTCCTCCCTTTACAAACTTTCACATAGAGATGATGCATGGGTATTTTATCGCCTGTTTTTGTCAGTCATGGGAGCATGGTATATTAGCTTGATCTTTCAATTGTCTGCTGTTTATTTTTCTTCTTTGGGCTTGTTATCCTATTTTTTTTCATATGCAGTTTAAATATCCTCTGTTAAAAAAAAAAAGATACTATTAAATATCATAACCTTCAGAAAGAGAATACCAGGAAGATAAATTCAGCACAGCCTTCTGTTGAATTTCTTTTTTTTTCTCTTTTCACACTTAGAAAGAAATGTACATTAACTAAGACATATATATCATGAAACGATTGTAGAATGAGCAGTAAGGAGAAATTAGCATTGCAGAAGTAATTAATAGTCTTCTGTAATCTGAAACAATCAAGTTCAAGTACCTCTATAGGTCTTCAAGTGACAGTCAGGGATTGGCAACATCACAGAAAGACTGTATTGTATCACTAAATAGCACTGTATTTGGACAGTTGAGTATCCACACTGACAGATGTTCTTTCCTTTCAGGTTTTCTTATAGCCTGACTGGAGGATATTCAGCAAAAAAACTTACCATGTCCCACAGATGTAACCGGGAAACCTAAGGGAAAGGAAAAAAAAGAATATTCTTAAACTGTTGATTTAATTCAATAAAAAAAGCGTATATGAAAGTGATCTGGCTCTTCTGGGGGGAAAAAAAAGGATTTAGATTACATTGCAAAAATGTAACACTGACTTCTGAATATAGTAATCTGTCATCCTGGTGCCAGAAGTTGTGGAATAGAGCAATTAAGTTTACTTCTGCTATCAAATCTGTCAAGTGACCTTTATCACTAAGATTCTCTCTGAAAGAGAGAATAAGGACTTTGTGTAACTTAATTAGGCAATGTGGACACTGCTAGCCGGAACATAGTTCTTAAGGAGAAACCGAAGAACCTAGGTGTTGAAAAGGAAAACTGGTAATATTATACACGGGTTTGTGCACAACAGCTTGTGTATGAGTAACAGATTGAGTGGATGACCTAGGAACAGGGGCAGGTAAGCCCATGTTTGCTGTCATTTGCCTTACAGGTATCCCTAGCCACAGGAACAGAGAGAATAATGTCTACACATTGTTACTAGAGGAACTTTCCCTCTTCTCTATGTCTTTTGATTCACCAATTCTAAGAGCTTAGAGGACTAGGTTTAGGTTGACATATGTGTTTCTGAGCTCCAGCTTCTGGCAAATCCCTTCATCCTTTCCTACAGGCATTTTGTGTTATGAAGAAGTAAATAGGAAAACAGTAAATAGGAAGATGCTGCATAGTAAAATTAATGCTAAGAAACAGGAATAGGCAACTGAAATACATGCTGTACTGAGCTCTCTATGTAGAAAGTACCAAGGCTGCTACAAGTAGAAGAAAAAATGTTTCTAGTGCAATAGTTACTCTTTTTAATCGTAGTGTAAATATCTTTTTATCTTTAAATTGTGAAACTGACCTGTTTTCCAGATCTTCGGCTGATTAAATAAAAAGAAAAAGCACAAAGACTTCTTATCCAATCTATTTATTGAGTGGCAGGCAGCATACAGGTAGAGCTTTGCCATGAACCCGGCACGCACGATTT
>VXBO01014699.1:0-56609 GCA_013400135.1 Rhinoptilus africanus
TTTAAGAAATACTGCAAATAACTGGTTTATCAGTTGTCAGAAAGCTTCAGATGGATGAATAGTAAACACACTCTTCTGTTAGTAAATTCTAACCCTGATTCAAAGAAGAGTTGTTTTATTTCACAGTATTGCTACAAAATTAACTGACTAGTGACTCATATTTTCAGGGGAAAAAAGAATAGAAATGCAACCTGCATTTACTAGACAAGAGAAATCTAAAATAAAACCAAGCACTGAAAAGTTACCTTCCTCTTATATTCTTATAATTTTTTCAGACAAGAATTCATAATGTTTCAATGACATTTGTAAATCTGTAAACAGCTGAAAAGGAGCCATTGAAATAAATTTTCTAATGCCAAATTTGGAAGTACTCTAATTTTCAGATGCCACAATGTGATAAATGTTGTAATTCAAATGTCTGTGTCCCTAGGAAGTTTTTTTCTATAGCATCTTCAGGACAATAAGGTTGCAAACTCTTAACATGGATTTTGTAAAAGCCCTAATAAAAATAGGAAAATCTTCTCTAGAATTCCTCATTAGTGCTCCAGATTTCTGGAAAACTTGTCCACTATATACACAGCATCATTCTGGAAATCTTTTGTCTAAGTCATGTTTAGCGCAAGAACATTTCCAGGTGGACCCTGATCAGCAACCCCCACCTCCAATCTGTTTTCTTTGAAAATAAACTTTCAAAGTAGAGATTCTGATTCAGCAGGAAATTCAGGGGTTAAGCTGGAGATATTCCTTGGAAAGAGAAGACTACACCCATAGGTGTTCAGGCTGACATACGTTTGGTTGAAATTGGACTGTCCTTTTGGAAATATGAATAAAAGAATAAGAGAACACTGAAACATCCAAATAGGATTTTGATGGATGGGGTTTTGTTTCTTACCATAAAATGAATTAGAGACTAATACAAATATCAACAAGCTAAATAATACTCTTCCCTTCTTATCAGAAAAGTTTGATGAAATTGTAATGAGATGATTGGTTATAAAGACCTAGTGACATTAGGCTCAGGAACCTGAAAAATGTTGAACAGATTTTGTGAAGTGCAATTGCTAAAAAAGTAGCAGACTAAAATCCCCAAGTTATACAATTCAATTTCAGTCACAAGAGAAAATATGAAGTGAGATTTATTTGTACTTTGCTATTTAGCTGTGGTAGGTAAAAGCCAAGGGAAAAAAAAAAGTGCTTTGGTCTTGTTGTGGGCAAATACCTTGAAGAAAGAGTTTGGAATCTGATTACAGATCAAATTTGATAGCTAGATCTTTCCTTTGGTGGTTTTCAGTTATAAATGTAGGGACAGAAGCCCTCAAACTCCACGGCTGTATTCGAATTTCTAAGCTTGGCACTGTTTCTGACAGTTGCCAGTACCAGATGTTTCTGAAGACGGTCTTTATTTATTTTTAACTCTGTTGATAGGAGCCATCTGCTTCCCAAATATCTCAGCTAAAGAATGACTGTAATGTATATTTAATAATTAACTGGTAATGAGCTGAGCTGAGCAACTTTATAATTGAGTAAGCGTTTGTGAATCCATTCTCTTCTTTTGCTTACCTAGCAGGATTTCAAACTTTTGGGATTTGCAAAGTGCAGTGTTTTTCAGTGTTTTTCAGTGGATGAGGACCTTTGTAGAGTGATAGGAAGCTAACTTACTTCTCCTTGATACTTGTCACCAATTTCTTAGACAAAGGCTATGAACTGAAAAATCGGCAGAATAAAAATACTGCAAAAAGTATATTCTGAACCAAAAGTATATTCAGTTCAGAAAAAATGGTTGTTAAACCTTGTAAAAGACAAAGGTGGATCAGAGTAAAGTAGAATCAAATAATACTTTGGCAAATTTGTTTCCTACGAGAGATTTTTCGCCTTTGCTCACTCATAGGGTGTAGAGTTCGACTCTGTGATAAAAAAAAAGCCATTCCTATTAACAAACATTCCTGTTCAAAGAAAATAATGGAAGGTTATGGAATTTCTCATACAAATCTTAGGCAGGCACCCGGGTCCCAATTTTTCCTCTGCTGATTACAAAGATTGTTTTTTGCCTTTGCTGATAGCTCTTATGGATTTTGGCCAGTCCAGCTCACTGTTAAGAATCACTGATGATCTATGATTTATAGTGGTATGTCAGCGCCAACTTTGAAAACATGAATGTTCTTTTCTTCAGAATTGCTCCGAAAATCCCTTGAGAAGAGAAGAACTGTCTGGCCCTTCCATTTCCAGTCTGAACAGGAAGTTCAGGGGAACAAGAAAGCTAGAATAATACCAGAATATTTGTACAAAGTTAAAGCTGAATCTGGAGTGAAATCAAGTGTATGCTTCTTCTTTCTTTTTCTTTATTAATTAGGCGTGTAATGCTTATCAGCAGATGATTTTATCCTGGCACTTTGGTCGCATCTTAAGGTTGCCACAAAGCCTTCCTCTGTAATGACAACGTGACTGAAAATATTTTCTGCCTTTATGGTCTGCACACCATAGAAACGTCATGTGGATTTATTGTACCCTGAGAAGACCACCTGAGAAGCTGGGTTTGGGAGGCACAGCCAAGCTCTGAACTCCCCAGTGTGATAGATTAGGCACCTAAGCCACAGCATGTACATAGACCTGTGTCGTCATCTTCTACTGTGCCCATCTGCGTCTCACATCCCCAATCCCTGCTCCTTTTAGAGTTGTGGTGGAGAGCACAACTTTTACTCTGCTATGAAGTGCAGAGAAAATAAAGGCACCTTGTACCCAACAACTATTTTTAAGCACTATACTGCCCCATATTTAACCACATGTATTAAGATATGGTAGCTAAGGAAAAACACAAACAGTCAAACTGCTAAGGCACTTAGCATCCCTCTATTGTCTCTAGAGTAGTCTATGACTAACTAGTAGTCCTGTTTTTTAATCTTTACTCAGAAAGACATTTGCATTGACTTCTGGCTGATCTCAGATTGAATTTTACAGCTAAATCTTTTCTGTGTTTTAGGATTTCAGTCTTCAACAGGGACAGAAATGCTCAAAGTCCAGTGCTGCCTTTGTATCGTGTAGGTTGGAAGATTTCTAAGGCAATTTTACAGGAAAGGAAAAAAAGGGAGGGTGGGTGAGAATCAATAACTGCAAAGCTGAACTTCTTCAGGGATGGACAATTTATCAGCTCTATGCAGTAGGATCAAGAAAATGTATGGAGTGAAATCAAGATAGACTTAAACTTGTGCACAAAACAATAAAGCCGTGTCACACAAGGAATTTCTCAGCGTGACATGTCTCTGCAAAGCTGGCTCTGAAAAGAGCTCTGCATGGGGCTCATTAAAATTCTGCAGTCATGGTCCACAAACAGAGCAGGACACACAATGAGTAAAGTTTTGTACTAACATGGAGTTTCGGGGAAAATCAGATTACTTTGTTATAACCTGATGGTTCGGTCTTGAAAACCATACTGTCACTACTATTCCTATTAGCTTCAACTGCATGGTGGAGTCCTCGGGACTATCTGAAGAAAAATCAGCTCTGTAGACTCATCAAAAAACCCCACTAGTCCAAATATGCAACATCTATTCACTCCTTCACGCTGCTGCCTCAGTATGGCTAACTATATGTACTGTTGTCTTCCTGTTTGGTTTTTTTTTATTGAAAATATGAAATGGCATGTGAAGACGCTTTTGCATATTATTTGCAATTTTTGTGTAAAGAAATAGGGTAGGATTTTTTTGCTCACAACTTGACAGCAAAATACTGAATTTTTAAAAATTTAACAGATTTTAAGACCGGAGAGGAACAGTTAGCCATAACTCCTTCATACGGTAAATAGCTCCTGTGCAAACCCATAGTCTACAATTGAGTGGACCATATTTTCTAGAAGGAAATCTAAGGTGAAATCCTGATCCTGCTTTCTCAGGCATAAACAGGTCGCAGGAAGTGGAGAATCAAGTTCCAGTATTTTTTTGTTTGGTTTAATTTAAGGTAAAATCTTCCCTTAATTATAGTTTATGAGCACTAATGTGTACAACAAAATGGTAAATGCTACACAGCACTGTTCAGAACAACAGCAGTTGCTCCAGAAAGGCCAGTCCTGTCCTCCTTTCTCAGGCAGCACCCGCCTTCATTACTTTCATCTGGATTTTACCTGGATAAAGAATTGTAGGATCCGATCCCATAGACTGCGGATGAAATAAATTTAACAGGATAACTCATTAAGAAAACAAGTCAAAAGGAATTTTTCTGTTTGTAGTGTGACAGATGTTGACAGCAGCTAACCTTACCAGCAAGCTTGTTGCTTCTATGTAAACCTGCTTGCTCTCTTTCAGATTTTTGGGACATGTTGCCAAAGAACTTTGGCAGAGCCTGTATATGCCACTGCTGATCCCCTTTAACGAGGTTTGTGGGTCATTTGAAAGCTGCAAAGCAAAGTGAGACTTTGCTTTTCGTGTTTTGCCAATTTCATTATGCTTTGGCTGGTAGTTAAGGGTCATTTCCAAAAGCCTAATGGACATTTTTATTAGGTTTCTACAAGGGTACTACTTACTTTCTTTTCCTGGCAGATTTCCATATTCACTGTGACTAATGCAACCTCTATTGTTATTTGACAAGAGGGAAAAAAAGACGATTTTTTCATTCCCCAAGGAGAGAAGCTGTGAGCTACCAGAAGAATAAAGACTTCAGTGTTTACCTTTCCACACAGCCCAATGACTGCACAGAGGCAAGAGGAGATTTTTAATGGATTGAATGAAAGAATATGCAAAATGGCATCAATGGACTGAAAAAGTAAACAATTTGCATATTTCTTCTTGTCAGTCCACCTTTTCTTCAGTGGCATATTGCTATGGAAACAAGTGAAGATCACTTTAAGATGGCTATTATCATTTCAACCAAAAAATGGTCACCTTCATGGAAGGTTGCTATGTTATCTGGATGCACTAAAGTGAATGCCAAAGTGATTCAGGGTGCCTAGAGCGCCCGGCTAATTATTGCTTTCAGGACTGACCTTATGTACGTCCCCAGGCAGAATTGCCAGTGGAACCAAAAGGGCGTTTCGGCCGAGTGAAGAATGAAGGATCACGCTGCTGGGAGCCACTCGTCTGCTCAGCGCCTGGCTTTAGGAACTGGCTTGGATGTTAGAGAGACCTATTTGAGTGGGAAATCTCAGCTCCCTGATCCCAGGATAGCTCTGCCAGGATGACATTTTGTGCCTTTCAAAGAAAGGGAGAGGGAGGATTTTCATAATACTAGGATACTTATTTACACTTTGAGTTTTCCTCTTAAATTCTCCTTCCTCAGGGGAAGTGCAGCGAACAGAATTTCTTGTTTTTCTCCGTGCATCTCACACCCAGCCTCACATGGACTGACCTCATTAAGTTCAACAAGGCCAAGTGCAAGGTCCTGCACCTGGGCTGGGGCAATCCCAAGCACAAACACAGGCTGGGTGGAGAATGGATCAAGAGCAGCCCTGAGGAGAAGGATTTGGTAGAAGAGAAGCTCAACAAGAGCCAGCAATGTGTGCTCGCAGCCCAGAAGGCCAACTGTATTTTGGGCTGCATCAAAAGAAGCGTGGCCACCAGGTCAAGGGACGTGATTCTGCCCCTCTACTCCGCTCTGGTGAGACCACACCTACAGAACTGTGTCCAGCTCCGGAGCCCCCAACACAAGAAGGACATGGATCTGTTGGAACAGGTTCAGAAGAGGGCCACAAAGATGATCAGAGAACTGGAGCAAGTCTCCTATGAAGACAGGCTGAGAGAGCAGGGTTTGCTCAGCCTAGGGAAGAGAAGGCTCCAGGGAGACCTTATAGTGGCCTTCCCGTATCTGAAAGGGGCCTACAAGAAAGCTGGAGAGGGACTTTTTACAAGGACATGTAGCGATAGGATGAGGGGTAATGGCTCCAAACTGGAAAAGGGTAGATTTAGATTAGATATCAGGAAGAAATTTTTCACTGTGAGGGTGGTGAGACACTGGAAAAGGTTTCCCATAGAAGTTATGGATCACCCATCCCTGGAAGTGTTCAAGGCCAGGCTGGATGGGGCTTTGAGCAGCCTGGTCTAGTGGGAGGTGTCCCTGCCCGTGGCAGGGGGTTGGAACTGGATGATCTTTAGGGTCCCTTCCAACCCGAACCATCCGAACCATTCTATAGTTCCCTGATTCTATGATCCTCTACTCTATAGGGTGCTCTTCAGGTATCTTACCCCTCAGCTGGACTAGCTGGATATATATTTTGCTTTTTTTGAAACAAATGATAGTTCTGCCATATGCATCCATGGGGGACCAGACACATTATTCAGGAGAGAAGCAGGAAGAGAGAGCATGACATTCTTTATTGTCAGTCCAGTAAGGGCGGAATTTTTGTAAGGATTCAACCCTAGCAATTTCTGCATATGCATGCAAAGCAAGGGGTCAGAAGGCTTTTCCTTCTTATCATTTCCCTAGCAGAGTAGCACAAATGAAGCAATTATGATTCCCCCAAGCTTCGATAATGTGCCCCAACCTTTTTCTTCTTACTTAGACTGAATTTGCTGGAGAGGATTGCATGGCACATGTACTTCTTCTGCAGATTTGGAACCTCCTGCAGGCCAGTGGCTCCTATTCCTCCTGCCGGTCTCTGCAGCAGTTCCTTCTCACTCCTCAAAGGGCAGTTCAACAGAAAACAGTATTTTTTCATCAGATATAGCTTAATTTTCAGACAGGTTTTTCTCAGTGAACATTTCTACATTTCTCAAAGATTTCTATGTCACAATCCTCCTTCAGACACAGCTCCATCAGCACAAGTTGGGAAATTTGTCTGAGCAAATTCTGAAAGGCTCAGCAAGCCATACGTGACTCTGCTGCCAGAGCCGCTGACCTGCATCCCTGCCTGCCAGCGCTCATCCCACCAGACTAATTATGAGATAGCGCTATGTCTTCCTCATACACTGAAAGAGTAAAGCTGGTGCACGTTTGAAGTTTCCAAGAGACTGAACACATAGACTTAGCCGGTGATTCTTATTCATACATGTACTTAACATCCTTCTATACATTCTCATGTGTCTTTGCCTTTGATGACCTTCAAAAAGATTAGACTTTATTAACAAAACCTTGTTATCCCCTCTTATTTAAACGCCTTTAGAACGTGTCTTGATTTGTCAGAGTGAATCATGTTTTATCTCAGCGTCAGAGGTCAAGATGTGCTTTTTAAAATGCTCGAATCAACCACTTTTTAAAGTTATAGATCTTACTGGACTTATCATTTTAGCTCCGTGGGATAGATAAAATAGGCCCGAAAATTAATTTCTTACATTTTTCATACGTATTTATCAAACACTAATGTGTAAATTGTCATGAAACTGATACTGAATTTAAATGAAAGATATTTCATGGATCATTTTCTTAATGTTTAGCTTGTTATGACATCTAATGTGTTACAGAATGACTTTGCTAAGTTTAGGAACTCTCTGTGTTTACCTCATGGTGTTTCAACTCTCCAGGAGTTCCAGTACACTCTGCAGGTCAGGAACGAAACTCACTCGAGCACTGTGTCCTCCTGAAGGGATTAGAAATGGCTAATGGTTTGTCACTTCTTTTTTATTTCTGTCTATCCAGCTCTCTGCACTGTATAGTATGAAGCTAGGAGACTCCCTCGGATACTTATTTTCTGTGTGTCCACGTTTGTTTCTTACATCTTAATGCCAACATTATTTTAGCAAAATTTAGTTCTAGCTGTCAGGATAGTTTGGATCTTATGGCAAAATGTGAGATAAGTCTGTGCCATCTGGGAGTCTGGAATTTAGTTGTTTGATCCTTTGATAATTATCTTTGTAAAATAGTGCAATGCATCCAGATTTTTTTTGTTGTTGTTATTCAATTGCATTGATTTTATAGAACTGACAAGTGGTGAAAGAATACATTTCATCAACTCAGTTCACCAGCCATATTTCCCTGCCAGCTGTTGTGTTAATATTCCATACTTTCTAGTTAGGGCTTGTATTTATATTGGCACATTATTAGTGCACTCTCATCACTATGGGACCATGAACTTACTGCTGTCATCCCTGTGGTCTGAAAGGATGGACCTGTTTCAGCTGCCTGTGATGAGTCAAATAGGGTCCAAACTGCATTTATTTAATTGACTTACTGTATGAACCAGAGACCTCGTGATTCAGTTTTCTCCTCTACAAAATGAGAATAATGGCATTTTCTTACTTCCAAAAAGTGTTGGATAGATAAATACATTAAAGAACGTGTGATAGGAAAATAATGGTGGTGTAGTTAGAAGAGGTTAATCTGATGGCGCAGAAATAGATCTGATAGATCCATTTGGCCCTAAACAAATGTAAGGAGGTTTGGATACAGTTTTATTCAAATAATACAGTATAGTTTGATTGAAACTGTTTGACAGATAGAATATGAAAGAAAAGGATTTTTAAAAACAATTTGTTTCAACTTTCCAGAAAAGAAGCACACAGATTTGAGGGTGGTTGGATTTGCAAAGACATTTATTCACTCTCCCTGATAGCAACACAGAGTTGTTGTGCCTTCCAAAATTGTACAGATAATGCCACTTATCTATAGAAGACCTATAGCCAAAATCAGCTTTGTCTGCATCAACGAAGGGTTTTAAGCTACTGTGCTCAGGGACGTGGTTTAGTGGTGGTTTTGGTGGTGTTAGGTTAATGGTTGGACTCGATGATCTTAAAGGTCCCTTCCAACCTTGGCGATCCTATGATTCTATAATTCACACCTTCAAGTGTGTATCTACGAGGTATGGCTCAGCACTTCAATGGCTAAAGTCTCTAACTTTCTCCTGCTGAAACAGCATTGTTTTGGTTTGCTAACTGTAAAAGAACAAACAAACAAAAAAAACCCCAAACAAATCCACCCAAAACTTCAAATGGGTGAATTTGAAATTAATGAAGTCCCCAAAATTAAAACCCAGATTTCTGCACCACTGTGTGTGGAAGTGGCTGTTTAAATGAAGTACCGCTGCATTGCTCTGGGAGTGATTTTCTGCCACACCCAGACTCAAGTCATTTGCTGTGTCAGAGAAAGAAGCGGTTCTCAGGGTCCTCACTATAGATCTGATGACTTAATAATGTCAGGTGTTTAAGTGATTATGCTTTTAACAGACTTTCAAGGTGACCCGGCCTCTGAAGGGCGCAGTGTCTCTCCTCTTTCTGAATGTGCGGCGTTTTGCTGCGTTTCAGGCACTGTCAGAGTTACAGCACTGGACTGCAACCGTACAAGTGGTGTAACTTAGATATACGATTCATCCCCTCTGAATAAGGGAAAAAATAATAATTTTCTGGTACAAAAAGCAGAGATGTACCTACCTCGAGACCCTCCACACCTCTCCCCACTGTAATACCTAAGTGCCTCTGGACCATTGACACAACAACTGTCAGGTAGGCAGCAGGAAGCCCTACTTCAAAGAAAGAAAATTAAGTTGCTGTATAGGTTAATTGCTTTTACTATGGAAAAAAAAAAAATCTAAAATGGGAATGGAGTCCAGCTCTCTGGTGTTTCAGTTTTGCTCCTGCCCACTTAGATAACTTTTTGTGACTTTGGTCTCAGTAGTTTACAAAAAGGCAATATTTTTCTGATGTGGATTTTCCGTAGCTAAGAGTGGGAAAATTACATTCACAAGGATTTGGAGTGGAGAATAAATTTACTACTTGGACTGATTTGGGCTTATTTTCATATGCGAATCCCTTTGAAACCAAGCAGTAGGAAATGGTTTCCAATAAATATTTTTAATCAATTACAGTTTGACATTTAAATATTTTTATCCTATGAGTTTGACTGAGTTGCTTATGTTTTCCCTGATTGTATAATATTACACTGAAGACTGCATTTTAGATTTCATTAATATTAATAGTTACCAATGACATTACTGAAAAGATAGGAATTGTCATAAGGATTATTGATTGAAAATATTTCATTAAACACCTATGTCAGTAAGCTAAAAATAGCAAGTATTTATTTTAAACAGGTTCCAGAGGATACTGATATGGTCTAATGGATCATAATTATTCTAATGCATTTTCATCAACTTTGTCAGGAAAGGACGCAAATACATGTTTCTTTTAAAAGCTCAAACACCAAAACTAAGAGGCAAGTCACTGTATATAGCAACTGTAAAAAGTACTGTGTATACATATTTATAGTATGCATATGTGTTACAATAATGCTTAGCATGATGCATGCTCTACAGCCATACACACACAAATATCTTCTGACTTTTGTGATATCCCATGCATGTTAAGTTGCTTTCCTCCAAATGTTGATGATTTGTAATATACATAACACAAGGGGAGGCAAACAGCAATCACGATGCTATCACAAAAATTCAAAGCTCAGTGTGGTTATTTTCAGGCTTGAATTATTGCCTTTAGGTTTAGACATCGGATACATTTTGTAAGTGGATTTTTAATGGAATGAGCAACCTGGTTTTTTATCTAGTTTGCACAAGATTTTCCAATAATCTTCACAAAACCATTTAACTGGAGTATAGTAGTTTTAAGATTTAAAACCTATTTGAAATTACCAGTGATTACTAAAGTAGTAAGCACATTCAGGAAGCACTTCCCAAGTACAGATATTTTCCTATAGAACTTACTTCACAAAACAGTGAAATATACTGATATATAGACGTCAGTTATATCTGGGAACTTATTTGTATTGCAATGATAGAGGCAAACAGAAACAATGGCACCTTGCACATTTTGTTAGTGAGATACAATGCTTTTATTCAAAGGAAGTAATGAAAATTTACCTTGCTTTAGATTTTTGTATGTTGTTGTCAGTAGCAATAAGATTATTGCTGCCTGTAGAGAGTTTTGAGTAACTGAACCGTCAAATATTTTGGTCAGATCCATAACTGAATTTAAACACTTTGTGTGTAACTTAAGCAACATTTAAGCATCTAGATTCAAGCAAATGGTACATAATCCTTCACTCCTCCTCTCTTCTCAGACAACCTCAGTACTTGGAAGTAAGTAACATTTGATGGTTAAAATGCACGTAGGTGCTCAAGACTGCGCTGCTGCGTATGCTTACATGACCTTGGATAAAGCAAACCTTTCTATTTGCTGGTGAATTTATCTGGGTATTCCAACTGGGCATCCCCATACTCGGGCGGACTCAGTGCAGCAGTGTGCTTGGAGCACGCCAATGGCGCTGGGTTTAATGCAAAGAATACCACCTGCAGCCTCCTGCATTCATTCAGAAACTGGCAAAAGGACAGAGAGAGAACTGAGGCAGTCACTGGATCGCTGAAAGAACAGATCCTTGAACTACAGGCAATATGTGGCGATAACCCAGTGGATTTATACACATTCAGGAGAAAAACCTCTCTGTGTTATAGTTCTATACTGATCTCATCTTTTTCAGATCTCGAAAAATTAGTGAGATCAAAGCCTAGATCGGTCAATCCAATCAATTCAGTGATTTACTGGCTAGTCTGTTATTCGTTGAAAGGACTGAATTCATACTTCTTACAGCAGAGTTTTTGGATAATCTAATTTTTGAATGAAACACCCAGGGATCTGAAAATGCAGCACAACGGGTGACATTAAACTGAGAGTAGTTTCAATTAATAGCCACTTCAAAAATTTGATGCTATCACATAGCCAAGTTTAGAGTGCCAGCCTTTGCAAATCCAGACTTAAAGCCCAATCAACTAGCACAGTAACACATGGCTATCCTGCCTCTTTTAAATGAAATCCTATTGACAGAAAGGTAGAAAAAATTTGCCCCATTTATCTCAGTAATAATATATGTATCTGACAAGATTTCTCTGATCTACTGTTAACTCGTTCTAGTCTCTAGAAAATCTATTTTACAGTATCCTTATCAAATGCGTACTAATAGAGCTTGTATATTACCTGCCTTAATTCAGTAAGAAAGTGGAAGAAGAAAGGACTCTTCTGAGTAATTTCAATTAGTGATGTGAATTTTTTACAGACTAAATTTAAATGTTTCGGGAAATACAGGGACCAAGAAATAGACAGAGCTGAATAAAAAATAAGCCTAAATTTGATCTGACTTGCCAGCCTTCACTCAAAATATATCCTATGTTTGGCTTTAGAACATGTTTATGAATGGCCTAATCCCCACAGCTGCAGTTTGGGATTTTTACAACAACTGATTAATCATTAAAAATCTTTTGTGTTTCGTTGTTCTATTGAGATTTTGAGAGCTTGTTCTGTAACAAGGTGGTTTTTTTACAGACTTGTTCTACTAGATACTTACTCCATTGTCCCCAGTCATTAGAAAAGTATTGCCAATTCCAAATAGGAGAGCTGAATAAAAAAACTATTGGGAACACTTAGAGCTCAGGATTTATTTTATTCAAATGTAAACGTGAGTTAATCCCCTTTTTTCCTAAAGGAAACTAAGGCATGGAGATGCCAAATGGAGACAGTGGCACAGTAAGCTCTAGACCACAGGAGTTTCTAATTTGTTCTGCATCTATTCAGCTTGGCACTATAAAATGAGCATTTCCATCATTCCTGTTTATCTCAGATAATCACATGCTATTTTTCAGTTTCCTTTCAAGGATCAGCATGCCTGAAACCGTCACACAGCGACTGCTATTGACATGGGCAGTCCCATGTCAAAGTTAACACCACATGATTACATTTTCTAACAGCTTAAATTAGAAGCTAGTTAAAATCACATCTATTTAAAATGATAAAAGGGTTAGCAGAGCAAGCCAAAACAAGCTGTAATTAGCCCAGCTCAGTTATTATTTGATGGGACATCCGGAGTGGGAAAGGGAAACATGCTATGTGTACCGTCCGGCTCCAGGCACTTGAGCTGTATGGGTACACCAGGAGTGCAGAAGCCCTATTCAAGCCGTGAAGAGGAGGGTGCGGGGGGCTATCTGTGAACAGTAAGACAGATCCGCAGTACTATGAGCCTGCCTTTACAGACATCGCTGTGGGACGCCTGGGACAGATGGTCTGCATAATACTGCAGCCTGTGCTCTTTACAGACAGCCTGTCGCATCTGTCACGTGTTCCTCCTGACCTCTGGGTTCAGGCACATATGCCAATATCCTCCTGCACGTTAGTAACTTGCCACTGGCTTATGAAGCTGAGATGTCCTCTATTATTCTTTGAAATACTGTAGAGATAAGGAAGTTAAAATGTGCCCCACTTCCCCCGTTTATAAATTTTCCACACAACCTAAATACATTTGTAGTACCCAATTACCTTGAAATAATACTTAAAGTCAGCTAAAGGTAACAATTAAATAAAGACACTGTATTCAATATAGGTAACACAGTTATAGAAGTTTGTTGGATACATACAGGAATGGAAAAAGAAAGTACTTTAACCTGTGTGTTTTAAGGATGTATTAGTTGGGGCTTTCTCCCTGTGCCCAGATGAGTTGCTCTCAGCTTCCAAGAAGGTGGCTACCATGGCGTAAGTCTTTATCCAGAAGACATAACCTGGAGCAATACCAGTTGGGGGCCTCTGTTGGAAAACCCTGAGAGCTTTCCATTAGAGGTCACTCCTTCTTGGCTAAGCAGTAAGTATCTTCTGACATCTGCATGGACTAAACTTCCCTTTTTCTCTTCCCATCGGTGATTCATTGACGTAGCCCGATGTGGTATTTTTGCCTTTCATTGGACCTTGCATTTGCTCAGCCACACTAGTGAATTACCTTTTTGAATCAGGTGAGATGAAAATTTTCTGTTCCCTTTCATGCATAATTAATTCAGCGGGCATTGTCCCCAAATATGTTTATTTGTATATAGACGCATGGCATAATAATAGTTTGTTTAAGGACTATATAGAATAATAGAATCATGCATAAGAAATTTCAGTGAAGAAGTTTTTATCATCCCTTACTTTCCTGGGGTATAAGTATACTGAACTTTGGTGTACTTCAGTTTCTTCCATATATTTCTCTGGATTCCTTTCCGCTGTCAAGACTATGGAAGAGTTCACTCTGATTTGACAAGCAGTTTATGTGAATTGTTGCTGTCATTATTATACCCTTGTTCATAAAATATTAAGAATAAGCAAAGACAAATACGATACCAAGTCTATGTAACCACTTATGTTTGTTACCTTCCTCTTCCTTTTCCCCCGATAGATACTTAGTACAGGACATGTATGATAATACTTATTTCTACAAAAAGTAAAAGAAAGACAACGTGCAACTGGCTAACTCACATTCCTAAGCACCAGAGATTGTCAGCTGCATTTATTTACCATTATTTTATGCTTTCCAGGCAGTCAGGTTCCTAGAATGAGTCTAAGCAGTAGCCGTTCACTGGAAACTCAGAGCAATATTTCTATTTCCCTCTCTCCTTCTCTCCATCAATTACTTGCAGTGCTCATATTTTATCTATTACTTACCAGAAGCTTTACATGCAGCCAAAAGTTGTAAAGCCAGCATTTTCTACCCGGTATCAGGTACTGTAGCCCTCCTTTTCAAGCCTGGGAAATGCCTTGAGAATCTGACCCGCAGAGGCACTAGGCAATTTGGTAAATATAAATTGTTTTTACTGAAAATCAATGCTTATAGAATATAGTTTGTATTTCAAAGTGCTGCCACTGCCTTCATTCCTTAGAGTTTGGCTATGAAGACATGTTTTCTGTCAGAAAGCACTCAGAATACTTTCCAGTTAAGCAATGACAATTTTCTAATTCTGTGGTTAGCAGTTTTATAGTGTGAAGTTTTAATCCTTTGAGCCCTGAAAAAGCAAGTACAGCACATTTGCTTTGTATTTGGTAAATAGAAGAAATGTGTGAATGAGTTGAAGAGAAGCATTGGGTCTTTTGCTTTTTGTTTCTAGAAGAGGAAGGTGTGAGGGTGTCAGGCTGTAACTGTCCATTTAGCAAGTCACACTCTTCAAAGTAGAAATTCACTACCGGCAGTCTTATACACATGTTCACTATCTCAACATGTGGATATTTTCAGCTCATTACATGACCACTTCAAACAGGACAAACCACAGCGTATGAAAACATGCTGCTCGCCACACCGCAGGCTGTGTTCTGGTCTGCCTTTAGGATCCATACAATTTCCTGTTCATGTATTTCCATAGCAGGCTGGGCCTCTTCAGCAGAGTGTACGTGAGAAAAGCCTCTTTTTTCAGTCACTTGAATTTCTCACTGGATACACGCGGATAAACATCTGGCATTGGTTTGTGGCACACAGATATCCAGGGCTGAAAAGAGAGCACTGACAAAAGGAGAAACGCTACGACACATTACGAGCACGGGCTTCTCTGCTCTCCCTGACTGCAAAATCTTGGCGCGATCTCTGGACTGCGCGGTGGCTGCCCCTCGCTCTCCTAGCTGCGAAGCTGTGGTCAGAACCAGTATCTTCTTTGTGCAGCTCTGCAGTTGTCTCCCACAGCAGCGTTACCCGTTACTGGGTAAATACAACCCCTTTTCATTTGTCCCCATGTCCCTTAGGGACAAACAAACAAAAGGAAGCACTTTTTCTCATGATGCATAATAAAACCGTGGAACTGGTTGCCACAGGATGTTTGGAGGCCAAAAATATAAATGGTTTTTAAATGATATTAAATACATGCATGAGGGTTGGTTTCAGCAGTGGTTACAATAAAGTACAACTGTCGACATAGAAACTTACCTCAGGAAGTTCCTAGGCCGTGGATATCTTGGAGAATATACTGTCCAGAAGAACTTATACATACTCTGTTCTTACAGGGCTTCCACTATTGACCATTGTCAGAAACAGGATTCTGAACAAGATAACCTTTGGCATAAATAAGTATAGCCATTTTATGTCTTTCTGTTCTTGTCTTTCTTAATTTCTTAAGAAAATACTTCAAAGTGCTAAAGTCTCCCAGCATGTTTTCTTATTTATCTTCTCCTTTAACCCACTAACTTATTCCTCAAGACAATGAAGCAATAGAAAATGTTACTAAAATGTCAACTTGTTTCATAAAATTACCCTCAGATTTCCACAGTGGACTTTTTTACTCTAATAGATGATGGAAGCCATCTTGCTGAGCCAGTCTGTAATTCTATGCAACAAGAATACAGCTTACAACACAATAGTTTAACCAGAAGGAATGGTCCCTTGCTCTTTAGGAAAAATAAATAAGCTTTTAAAATTGCTAAATATTGACCTGATTTACAATTCACAACTGTATTCCAGCAAGAATCTGCAGGAATTGGTCTGGGATCTCTTTGCACAGGCTGCCCAAGGAAGGTTGTCCAGAGTGCAATTGGCTACAGGTTTAGGAATACCAATTACTGTTAAAGGTGCACATCCTTATCTAGCACAAATCAGCTCCACCATCTCCAGCTGAGTCAGACTGCTGAGGATAAGATGGGAAATTTGAATAATAATACAAGTCTTGTTTAGAAAAATAAAAGAAAGATTTGTACAAAAACACCATGTCAAAAAAATTGAGGCTGAGTGCTGAAATAATGTATTTTAAAAGTGTCTTCTTCATCCGTTGCTTACTTTTAAAGGTCGTATTTCCCCCCTGAAATAAACTACCCCTCTTGATCTTGTAAATTCTAATAACATAGCTGCTTGTGAAGTAACCTGGGACAAAGTCATACAAATCCAAATAATTGTAATGGAAGCAGAATCAGGCCTGTAGTTTCATTCTTCTGCTGTATTTGAATCTTTGACTTCTTCCCACCCTCCCCTCAAATTTAAGGACCGCACATTAGCCTCTTTCCATACAACTATAGTGTTCCCACTGACATGAGTAAGAATTGTATATGGGACTTATGGATGTTAACTATGTAATTTCAGGTGGCAGTAATGGTATTTACACTGTAGGGCTGCATGCACAGATGGGAGAATAGTCCTTTTGTTAAGTATTTAATTCAGATAGAAAACACCTAATCCAAATCACCCCCAGGAGGCACATGCAGTGAACACTATATATTCTGTGACTATGCATTTCAATAAAAGCTTCTCAAGTTACATTCGTTCTTCCATTAAATACAATCTCAGTCTCAATTTCACAGCTTTAAAGAAAGCTGGTTTTGAAGGAAATAAATCGTGTTTTTGTTAAGACAGGGACAGGAGATTCCTATGTAGAAAGAGATAATGAGGTGATGAAAGATGGTGCTAAATGCTTTTGCATAAACATGCAGACATAGGATACATAATTAGTTAGATGAAAAGGAAAGCTTTAAATAGAATATGAGAAGGAAAGAAAAGAAAGGAAATGTGGCAGGAAAGGAAATTCTGTGCTGTACATAACAGAATGCAAACTATGTAGATTAGTTTCTTCAAAAGTAGTACTGGAATCAATGAGGCTGGGCACATTTTTAGTGCAAATCTCCACACCTGTATTAGTCCTCTAAATTCTGTCATCATAACTTCTTAACAATATGTCTTGGCAGCCAACAGTAGAAGAGAAACAACCTCCACATAAGTGTATCAATGCCTTCCCCCTCTTTCAAATAAATAGTTGTTGAAAATATCTTGAATGTCATGTGTTGAACCACATTGCCTCAACCCAAAGTCTGCCACGGTCACATTCATTGAAGTGACTGAGCTGCTCTAGGATCCGCTGCAGGTAAAACCCACCAAGTGATGAGTCAAGTACATTTGAACTCACAGCCTGAGGGCAGGGTTGGGCAGTGTTCTGAAATCTCCTAAAAGGCTAAATACCCGCTAAGTACCACATAGAAGGCTAAGTACCACCACTGTATAGCATCCCTGTATCTTTTAAAAGTTCTGAGGAACCTGAAATTTTGGTGAGGGAAGACAAAAATTTACTGTATTTGGGATGATGCCTTCATAATGTAAACATAAGGAATGAATAAGTTAATAAGACAAATACTGTAAATTCCACAATGAAAAACAGATTAAGAAGCCAATAGATAAAACTTTTATGTTAAATCTGCTGACAGGGGTAATGAATGACACAATTCCGATTTCTGAGTTATTCTCGCAGCAATTCAGTTGTTGTCAGATTGAGGAATTTGGTTTGATCATACCAGCCTTGAGTTTTCGATATTTTTTTCCTGCAGCCTAAGAAATATTGTGTCGGTGGCTTGCTTTGTTGGTTTTTCAAATTGTGCTTGCACTAAAATAGACTGACCAGTATGTTTACATACTGCTCTGATAGCTGGAAGAAGATGATAGTCCTGGAAGTATCTTCATCTGGAATGAAAGACAGGAGAAATGTCTAGCCCTTCTTTATATTACAAAGGGAAGGGGAAAGGGAGAAAAGAATGAGAAAAGGAACAAGAAGGGGGAGGGGGGAAATGAAAGGGAGGGGAAAGTGGAATGAAAATTTTTACAGTTGCTTTAATGACAGATGATTACCTGACATCTATAAATTACCTCATCTGTGAAAACTGTGTATGTGTTAGAAGGAGGTGGTGACACATGTATGGACTATTTGGAAACCTGTAGCTCCCCAACTTAATAATTCTGTCCCTGATCCTTGATAGCAAATTCACAGAGCTCAGTGATGCAATACATCACTTGAGGATGTGGTCCTCTATCACCAAATCATAACAGCCATGCTTTAAAGACCTGCTTAGACGAACATACTCAGCAGTAACCATGCTGTCACTGCTGAAGGTGAAGGCTTTAATTGCATTCTTGAAATGTGATAGTTTGATATTTTTAGTTCCCATATTCCTTATCTGAATCACAGGAAACAAAAGCCCTCTTGCACAATGACCAGCAAACATTTGAAAGAACTAAATGGATTCTCTGAAAAATAGTGAAATTGTTTACATGTGAAAGATAGACTCTCGTCAGTTTTGTTTCCACAGTCATAACCCATGTAGGTAACCACAAACTGATAATACCACTTTCAAGTGGACATAACATTAGAAACCACATGATTTGGATAAAGGAAAGCAAGAAGCTCTATTTCATTTAAGTGATGACTGATAAAAAGCAGTTCATTTGAAACCTGTTTGCATTGGCTGTGTCTTGCTATCCCTTTCAATGCGTCTTTTGTATAAATAAAGTATTTTCTTAAAAGTGGGTGCTGGATCTCTTCTGGTGTTGAACGTGTCCATAACTCAATATTGGTTTTGGTGAGCATTTCTGATCTCAGGTTTTGTATGGACATCTGCATAATAGGTGGACAGTTTCAAAGAAATCCTACTAGGTACAAATCCTGTTAAATCCTTATTTTTTGTACAGATAGCTAGCTCTGTCTAGATATCACAGGCATGATGTCCAGTTTGTGTGTGTAGCTGTCTACTCTGATTTCTTTGGAAGACATGCTTGCCAGAGTTGAATGGTATGCAACTGTTGTGTATGTGGGGTGTGAGAACTCCTGGAATCACAACATTTCAAGCCAAAAGTTTATTTATGCAGAAAATTTATGGATCAATTTTCTAAATATCTTCCCATTTTGAACTGTACCCAAGTAAGAAATCTGTGGGAATTAGGTACAGACACACAGTATGGTCCTAAACCACAGGTTCAGAAAAGTCTGATGTCTACAGTGGAATTTTGGTGCTGTGGAGGCACTTACATTTAAGAATTTTACAAATGTGTGATGGATTTGGCACAGGATCACCCAACCTGAGAACCTTCAGGCCAGTGGTTTTCATGGGTCTGTACAAAAACTGTCTTCAGAGATTGTCTAATGCATACCTGAAATCTTAGACCCACCATGAAGGGCAATGGCATCCTCTCTAAAATTTAACTGCTTAATTGATGGGAGAAGCAGCTAAATTGTATATTTATTCAACAATTCTTGCAAAATTCATAAACAGTCTTGGGAAAAGAGACAAGTCCTTAGGATACCTGACATCTGTATCACTGGGCTGCCCCAGCACAGTCCTTTCTCTTTAGCATTATGAACCTTGTGCTCTTCATGGCATAATGGTCCTGCTTCAGCAGGGGAGATAGAGAACACATTTGACCCATCCTAGTCTATATGGGACTACACGGAGTCAACTATATGGAGTCAGCTCCTGGCTGGAAGAAATTTGTAGGTCTGCAACCCCTCAGACTGAGGAGGGAGTAGAAGTCCTGTTTTCTACTCTCTCACGTGATGGTGTTTTAAAGAAAATCAAAACTAGCTAAATCAGTTTGCCATACCTAAGTAACTGATGGTTAATCCAGGAGGAAAAATCTAAGAGGGTATTCTGAGCCTAATGCCAGTGAGACACACTTGGCAGTTGGGTTGAGCGAACTTCTGCTCACCGTGTCTGTGATTATGAGTGCAATGACCCACTTTCAGTGTATGAAGATTCAGGTATTTATCTTTGCTACAAAGCTCTCCTTGTAGATCTAATTTTAGCACTTCTGAGATTCTTGTTCTAAAATATTATTATTAAAAATGTTCCTATGCTTTTTCATTTATATAAGAGATACAATCGTGTGGAACACTGAATAGCTTTTGTACTGTAGAGGAGTATCTTTTATGAACAACACGGTGAACTTGACTAACACAAGTGACAGAAAGGCAAGGTGCATGTTCTAGTCAACGCTACACACACAGTTTAGTTTGGCACTGTTAAATCTGTCTGCATTTGGCAATGTTTGGCTGAACAGTATTTTTTTTTTGGTTTTAGGTTGGCTACTTTAATAGTAGTTTAGGATTTCAACTATCAACTCTGAAACCATTAATCATATAACGACTCCTGCCATGTTCTATTGTGATGTGTTAGTGAAAGGACAATATTAATGCTGAATAGTGCCAGCACCCAGGATAAATGAAACAGTAAAATAAAAAAGTTAAGATGTACCCTCATCACCCAAACCTAAAGCAATATCCTTGTAAAAGAAGTGAACTGAGTGGGCTAATCCTGGCAAATCTATCACAGTGACTCATACTCTTTCCTTGTTGAGAAAAGTAAACAAAGAGAACAAAATTCTACCCTTTATAAATATATTAAAACAGAGTTTAGACCCCTTCCTCCAAGCCCCCCATGGCACTAAGGTATATAACAAAGTAGCTATGAGACATCTTAAAATCACAAGTTCCTTAAAGTTAGCAATACTTTTCTGTTTTCCCAGAGTATAGAAGTGAAGAGATGAATTATGCCAAATAACACAGAATGTAATTATTTTTAGCTCCGATTCAACAGGAGATTTACAGACAGATTAGTGGTCACCAAAGAAGTATTTGCATCTGTTGTTTATGTTACGACATCTCAGATCAAAGTAAGGCTTTAAACTTTAACTTTCCGTTTTCCAAGTGAATAATGAAACTGAAAAAAAAAGCTAAAGATGTGCAGAGGGAAAAGCTACGGAGTATTAAACACTCTGAGGACAGTTTTGAAATGAAGGGAACATGTAGGATGAAGCCCAGAGGTTGGATCCATCAAACTTCTGAACACTCTGCTCCTCATCCCCTAGATTATGTACATATAAGTGTGTGCCTATGAATCATCCCAGCCATCATGGAAACCCTCCATGTTTAAAATGAGGCCTGTGTTGGCCTCAGGCTTTGCTGAACGTCCAGCCCTTTGCAGTACTGTGTCCAGTGTGCTTAATTTTGTGTACCCACGGGGATACAACATTTCTGTGGCTGAGGCTAACAAAGTTAGTACTGAGTTGCAGTGGTAGAAACAAGTCCAGCAAAAGCCCAGCAATGGAAACTCAGCCAAAATAAGACTTCTTTCTAAACAGATCTTAGGATTTTTCAAGCAAATACAAATCTTTGAGGAGCTGATTTTAAGTAAGTTGAGGGTCTTTTTTAAGACATAATTGATGTGGATTCCTACAGTCAAAAATGATCTATTAACTACCTTGTAAAAGGGGAGATCACCAACAGGAAGAAAAACAAAACATCAAAACCCCTGCTTAAGCCATTGTCTTTAATGAGATCCTGATTATCCCTTTTATGCAGCAAACGAAGAAGGAAAAAGAAGAAAGACACCTATGATTTAACTGCATGAATCAGAAAATTATTAATGATCTGGAGATCCCATCACAAACAGCTCACTTGTAAAATATATCTCAGGTCAATAACAGTCAAAGGCATTTTCATTGAATAGATTTCGGGGGGCTTTCATGAAATAATTTGCTGGCTTTGGTTCAGTTCATATGCCCTGATCCTGTACTGATACCTCCATGGGAGGAGACCGCATCGTAACAGATGTTCACAATTTCAGCCACGTACAAATGTACCAGCACACACGTACGTGCACTTGATAATACTGGTGTACACATGCATGCAAAGGTCAGGACTGAGGAATCCTGCCTCTTTTTCAAGGAACAGCCACCATAAATTATATCAATTAGTGTCTTTGTCTGCAAGTTGACTGGACATGGCAAGTGTTGGCCTTATATGTATACTAACATCGTAATCTTGGCTTTATTTATGGTACTTCTTGGGCACAGTTAAATGAGTAGAAACTGAACAGAGATAAAATGTCACTAACTATGAAAAACAAACAAAATGACTTAGAAAGACCTTCTTTCTCTCAGAACTAATTTACATATCACTGGTGGTATCACTTGGCAGGAGTGTTAAGTAAGGTAAAAAAGGGCTAAATATAAGGTTGACTTTAAGCTGGCATTGCCTTATAAAAATATCTTTATATCTTATAAAAAATCACTGTGTGGACTTCAATTCTTACAGAATGTTCTGTTCCCTTAACTGAACATCACATTCAATTTGTCTGGATGAAAATATTTGGATTATTTATTTATGTTGGAAAAACTGTATGAATTTAAATTTAATTTAATGAGCTAACCAACTTGTCCTTTAATGGTATCAAAGTTTCACTGAATTTGAGAGGCAAACGCAGTTTTGAAGGAAATTAGGGGGACATTTGAAATAACTAATTTATTTGATTTTGGAAGTAAACATAAATACATTGAAGTACAGCTGTCGTGTTTTTTCAAGAATTCTGATGTACTGTTATATGTGCTTTCAAGTGAGATAAACTATTTCTAGTGAAAAGACTGAAAGACTGGCCTGCACTTTGAATTCCAATGTATTTCTCTCATGCAATTTTCTGTGCAGAACCCATACTGTTTTACTTTTACATAAGATGTAAGTGTCTAAAATCAATTTAAATAATCTAAATTAGAGACAATAAAACAGTGCTTTTTTTTGTGTTGATATCTTACTTTACATAAAATTATTCTGGAATGATATTTACAACAATTAAAAGTCATCCTATTTATTATTAAGCAATCATTTATTATCAAGCAATCATTCTGCTGATGTACCAAAGGGCAGCTATTCACAGTATCCTAGGAATTACAGATTGAATAAAACTATTCCATCACCAATTTCCTTCCTTGGAAATTCAGGATTATTTCCTAAAGTATATCCCTCCAACCATTTAGTCCACCAGAGGTAATTATATATGGTATATTTCATATATTTCATCTCACTCTCCTCAATAAAAGCTTTACAGTTCATGCAAGAGTAGAATAGGCTTTAAGTATAAAAGAAATAAAATGAAATACCAATCTGATTAACATTTCAGGACTCAGAAAGCCAGTTTATATTAAAAAACCTTCTTGCCATTCTGGCTTTGTGAGCCATGTGTTAAAAGATGGGGATTATGAAGATCCGTTGCAGTAGAGGATTTGAGCATTCTTCTTTGTGCTGGTTCAGCTGATCTATAGCGCAGTCTGAGCCAAGACCCTCTGCCTTTCTTAAACACAGTGATGAGATGTGTCCACCACCGAGCCGTTCTTCACATTTGTGGTCACTTCATTCTTTTAAATGTCACTAATTGTTTGTCTGAAGCATCTTGGTAATAAGAGAGCAAATGGGGCTGGCATCATGTTTGAACCATACGCAGAAGAATGCCATTCATGTTTATGAGGATATTTGTTTACCAATCAGTACAAAACAGCACTGGAGTAAGAAATACATGGTGGGACACATTGTTTCTGTCAACACTTATGTGACATATAATTGCAGCTTTGTGATTTTAGTAGTTCACAATGAGCTTACCTTCAGAAGGACAGTGTTTACCTTATATTGGCCAAAGGAAATTAGAGCTGTCACATGAAGGAAAATTACTGGGACAGCCCATGCTTTAGTTTATTATTTCACAGGTGTATCAGAGACTTCTTGTCAGGCAAGCTAGCAGCCATGTGGAAAGTTCAAGGAAAACAGGAAGGCGTAAGTTAAAATGGCACTTGTTTTTTAGCTGCTCCTTTTATTTCAATGTGTTTTATAGTTGTCACTGTTAATCAGGGACTCACACTCTTAATTTTAGCAGCTGATGAGTTATCAGTGTCAGCTTCCTTTTTACCTGATAAATTCACTGACTCATCTGTTGAACACAATCGTTTCTGGCAGGATGGGAAAAGCAGCTACTTCTTACATATTACAGAACTGACTGTCACATACATGAGTACACTGTCACCACCAGGAAAGTGGAGGATAGACTAAACCTTTGTATTGAGCTGCCTCGAGAATAAACAGCTCTGACCACCAGTGATCTAGAGTCCATATCCCTTCTGCCTAACAAAAATAGAAGCAGGATTGCGAATGCATCCCATTCAAGTAGGGCTGGGTGAATCCCTGATCTGCACTGGATTTCTGGGTGCTGGGACAAGGAGAAAAAGCTGGACTACTTTTCTCTTACATTTTTGCAATGTCCAAAAAGAAATCTGTAGGAAATGTTGGTAGTACAGCTAGAGAAATTTTCCTACTTCTTGCAAACATCTGCTTTCACGCATAAAAGCAGGCTGTTTCACCCGCCTGTCAGTGAAAAGCTGTGCAGCCATCCCAAGTAAAAGGGAACCTTGCAGTAACTGGGACTACCACAGATGTTTACAGGAGTGTGAAAGAGAGGAGGGAGAATCACGTTTGCTGAACACTCAGCTGTCAGTCTGAATAAGGAACCTTCTACTAGAGCAGAGTTTTGTAGCACTTTTGAGATTTGTTATCTAGTTTTCTTTGGCAAGTAGAAGTAGTCCTACCTGGAAACGTCGTTCAGATCTGCCAAGCTACTGCAGTATTCCAGCTGAGCCTCTAGTCCCACATGCCACAGGTTTGTGGATGATGATGAAGAAGATGCTTTCATGCCATGACCTTCTCTCATGTGGCAGCAGTGGATTGCAGGTCGGCTTGGAATGTCCCCTCCTTTGGGGTGCTGTGAAAGCAGAGCTATTACTGCTTCCCAGCTGTGAAAGGTCTGCTGCTAGGACTGCAGAGAGACAAAAAGATAAGCTTCAAACAACCCCCTAACACCTCGACCTTTCAGGAAGTTCAGTTCGCAACTGGAACTCTGCAGCTTTTGTTCATTTTACACAATCCTTCCTGTACTCTTCCTTTTGAAGAAAACACCTTTGTGATGGCCTTGCAGTCCACTTACAGAGAAAGGAACAAAGTTTTCCTGCTTCTTTGTCATCACACTGACAAAATGAACAGTGCCACTACTTCCACTGTTATCACACAGAAATCCATTATACATTCTACACATCATGCAAAAATTTACATCTCCCCTTCCTTTTTCCTGCTGGGAATTTGTGGTAGCATGATAATTTATTTCAAACGGAACAGAAGCACTTGTGTTTTAGCTTTCTTTTCATGTCTAGAAGCTAGTAGTTTAGTCCAAATGTAATAATCGTTAATAATCCCTTTGTGCACACTTGCTCTAATGTTAGCAGCATGCTTTTCACGAGAAAATAATCCTGGGTAGCATGTTAATAGGTTTACAGTAAGATGACAAACACCAATGTTTGGTTTCACAGCAGATTAGAATTGCAGACAAAAAAATAATAATAAATTAATTGCATTCCTGTTGGCTTTGGGAAGATATTTTTACCTATTCTGAAGCTGTAAGTCAAAAAGAAAAGTGAAGTCTCGGGAGTGAAATACTGGCCAAATTGAGGTTAACTGCAAAACGTCCACTGACTTTAGTATGTCCGGATTCCAGACTTTACCTAACCTTCCTGTGTCATCCCAGTAGAGGATCACACGGGGCTTTTTTCTACAGATAAATCCGTATGTGCCCTAACCCCACATTATTTGACCTCATGGAAATGAAAGCACAGCATTACCTGAATGAAAATAATTGAATCCAGATGAGACAGGGATGCAGTGGGGAATCAGGGGTTTCCTGGCCTGTTACCCTACAGGTCTCTGTTGGCTTCGCTGGCTCTAGTACTCCGGTCTCCCCTCGAACCTGAGCAGACCTTCAGGCATGGCAGAGAGGTAACACTGTTTCCATCAGCATCAATAAGAAAAATTGTGTTCTGGAAAAGAGAACATCTACCCCAAAACATTTATTCCTGACTTTTGCATGGCTTTTATTTAGTTTTTTTCTGCTCTGGGCACAGGGGTTTGCAGGTGGGGAGGGGGATGCAGTAACTGACAGTTTCCTTGGGTCCTTTGGAAGCAACAGACATGAGTATGATTAGAGAGCGCCACAGTCACAGCATTCTTTTAGTGCCTGACAAGGTTTTTCATCTGTTTTCAGTACTGAAGCAATTGCCCTGCTATAATGTTCTGACTACAGGGCATGAATGTTATTGCCAGCTAATGGGCAGAACGTATAACTATTAACGTGATTGCGACCTATGTCTCGGCAAAACAGCTGCCAAACTTTCCTAAGGATTCATGAACACTTTGTTCTCTGCTATTATGGTACAAAGTGTGATAGATATGAGCATTATTGATGTCACTTCTTCTTTCGATCGAATAGCTGTAGTCATGAGAAATGTTATCCTAATTCCTATATGTTCTGCACATGTGGTTAAACTAATGACCTGAAAGTCTGCATTTACGTACAGCAACTACAAAGTCAGTACAACAGATACTTTTTGTTACCCCCGAGGGAGAAGAACAGTACCACATGGCTATTGTTATGAAAATGTGATTGAACTAAAATCCTGAATCCGAATACTTGAAAGTTTAGGAATATCTGTATTTGATTTCAAGCCCTGGTCATCTCTCATTCTGAAGTGTTAGAGCATATTTTAAAGGCCTGGGATATTTTCCTTTTATTTAATAGTCCTTTTATTCTGATATGTTGGTTTACTCAATGTATTTTTGATTACATTGTAAATGCTTCTGAGTTATTACAAAACCACCCTTCTGAATGAGGTTTTACTTGGCAAGAAAACATTAGTCTTATTGTTATACATGACCTACTTGGGATTTATTGTAAAATTAAAAGTATTGTAGGAGGAAGACTGAAAAAGCAAAACCAATGACAAAGGCTAAGAATTCACACAAGATCTGAGTGAAAGACAGACTTGAAATAACTGCTGTGTCTCATCTTTGACTCATTGCTCTGTGTTTTCACTACATTAATCATGCCAAAAGGACTGTCACTTTATATTTGTGAACTGTGAAGCTCGTTCAGGGCAAGGGCCAGTACATGTTCCTGGATTACAAATCGGAAATGACTGTGATCGTTATCACTTTGGGCACAGGGACACTGTGTGGAAATTTGCAAGCAAAAGTAGTAACTTAATCAGTGAGAGAGTGAGCCTGACAGCCACCCAGCTGCCTCGCTGGGAATGCGGGAGCAGCCACGGGTGCCAGTGCTCCTGGGACCTTGGTTCACTGATCACTGGGAAGATAGTCATATTTAGATTGTCCAAAGGATACATCCAAACAGTTTCTTACTATTAAAAAATAATTCGAACCATTCCACATCACTTTCAATATAATTCTTCAAATCTGTATTGAGCATGCATGAATCTTAAACCACTCATGTCTAACTGTTTTTAACTTGGTTATTAAGTATAACATTTGCAAATACATGTCTGGTGGCTTCTGCTTTCCCTTGTAAAGCAAGATATATTTTCAAATTGCTGCATACAAATCTTTTTGTCTAGCAATCCATTTCTAATATATTCTTCTCTTCCTCTGTCTACCATTTGCTACATCCATTGTACTGCATGTGTTCTGCTCATGCACATACAGAATTGGTTGTTCATCTGTGAGTTTATTTGTCCTGTCTTTGTTAACAACAGCAATAAGAACTGTGCATCAGCCAGAGAAAGAGAAACCATTGACAGTGAGTTAGCAGATATGAAACTGAAGGCTGAAAGCTTCCCCACTTTAGCTCATGATTTCATGACTTATAAAGGAATGCCTCGCAATAACATTGACTTCCAGGAAGAGCTGTGATTATGATAAACTCAAGTAGGAGGGAATATTCTTGCCAGGTCCTGTAAAAAAAACAGGGGGAAAATGCAGCTCCTAAAGCATAGCTTTAGGAGGGAGACTCTTCCATCATTCCATTTCATTTTTCTCCTCTTTACGGTGACTTAAGTGCAGGAATATCTCCAAAAGATATAAATTTTCAGATTTTCCTTAAATTTAAAGATGTTTGGAATGGTTTTTATTCTATGGAATTAGAGTAAAAGAAGGTATTTTCAAACTAATTTTCTTGTCCCTGCTGCTGAGTTTGTGTGCAGTGTTAGGTACAGAACAACCTCATCATTGCAACTCCAATACAGTTCTTCTTTCAGCAGCTAATGGAAATGATAATACTTATTCCCAGTATATGATCTCTCTAGAGAAACCTGCAGTTTTGCTTTTCTCACTCAGAGATTGAGCATTCAAGAAGTAAACTCAGGGCAAGGAACTGATCCCCATAATCATCACCTGAATCTCATTCCCAGAACTGGGGATAAAGGAGACTGTATTAGCACGCATTTACTTAAAGGAAACCTGTGATTGCTCCCTTTCAAAATCCTCAGAGGAATTCAATGAAAAGAGGGACCAGAATTGTCTTTATATGCTTTGGCTGCTCTCACATTTCCTATAAAAAAAGTCTTATCTTTCTATACAAGTATTAAAGCCATACAAGGATATATATCTTTAACTATGCCATTGCTGATAAACCAAGGCACTTTTATCTTCTTAAGTTTCATAGTCTCTTCTGCGAGTTAATTTGAGTACCTGATATTTCATTATATGGTTTAATGAACTTCAGATCTTTACATTGTTGCTTCTAAAATAGGGATTTTATAACTGACTTAGTGGAATTAACTCATTCTTAATTTTTATATACATACACGTATGTGCATATGTAAATATATGTACATGTATAATGAATATGTGATAGTTTCTATGCATGTCTCTCATTTTAGTAATTATTGGAAGGAAGTATTTGGCAACACTTTTATTTAGGTATTTTAACTCACCGTTTACTGTGTATTTAAGCAGTGAGTTCCTACAGTACACAAAGAAACCAAATTTTCTGGGGCTGCACATATTTTGGCAGGATCATCTCCCCACAATGCAGTTACACATTCACTATAATGCTGAGAATTATAGATATGTCTGGAGGCACTTAGAGATTAATGGGTATATATAGAATTTCAGGAATGGAAAGAAAAGGTGTTAAGAGTTTGTACTAGTAGTTAACTTTTTTATAGTGCTGTGGGAGACTGAAGTTCTTAGTTTACTGCTACAGATATTTCTGGAAATTTCATTTATTTGTGCTTTAAAATTATACAGTAATTTCAGCAGAAGATGTATCAATATCATTTTTTAATGTGTGTAGTAAAACTAAGGTAAACAATGTCATGTATTCAGAACATCTATCATTAAACCACTTGTGCCTAGATTATTGTAATAAAAGTTGAGAACCATAAATATAGCCAAACTTTATAGGACACAAATGAGTATTTCTGTCTACCTACATTTATAACCCATAATTTAAGGGACTTATTAGGTATCCACTCTTGTAAATCTATGCACATAAATACTGTGTGGGAGAATATATAAACCCGTGTCTAGATATTAATTGTTGATAGGCTGAAGTAGTTCAGCAGATTTCAGGCCTCTGTTTCCCTGCGTTTGGGGGGGAAATGGATTTCACAGCACACAGAGGCTTTGCTCTATGCTGTATTAGGTACCAATGGACAACAACATCAGTCTTCAATATAAACTGGAATCACGGTGAAAAGCACAGGGCTCTTAATATTCTCATTCTGTGTTCTGCAGGTAGGATTCTTTTAAACATTTTTCAATAAATAAGACATGCTGAGGTGAAGGACCTCATCTCCTTACAAACATCTTGGCTGCTTAGGTGCTCTAGCTTGTCAAAGGCATCACCGAGAGTCAGAAACTGGTAGCAGCATGCTCTGACATCAAGCAGACCATGAATGGTGCTGTGACTGCAGATGCTTTTTGAGGTAAAGTTAGCTATATAAATACTAATCATGGCCACAAAGATCACCAGCCCTGTCATCTGTTTTGGACAAGGCAAAATTCTACCATGGTTCAGTCCTTACCAGGTGCCTGTGAAACATCATAGACATCACAGACACGGAGTACGCAATAAGATTTAAATTTCTGGTAACTCTGGAACTTTAGAAAGCCTGAATTATTCCCTGTCACCTAGCAAATGATATGAGATCACTTTCAGTTTTCCTCACCATTAGGTTATTTATAATAGAAGCACTTGCATGGAGGATGTGAATACATAATGCACCGATCATGAGTTCTGCTGACTGTTTTAAGACTGGCGGGATGCAGGGAGCAGATGTTTTGTGGATCTCTCTGGGTGAAAGGTAAAAGTAAGTAGTTGCCTGAAAGAGTGGGGAAGGTGTCTGATGGCCCATGGGATCCCCTTGCACTCCTGTACCCCTATATGTACTGGAACGGCAGTACTGTCGGGGTGTCAGTGCCTCTAAACATCCCATTTATGCTTTCAAAAAAGATCCCAAATTAAGACTGTAGATTATTGTCAGTCATCATCATAATATAATGTCCTGTATCTTCAGCTGACTTTGCTAAAGAAAGGCAGAGGGTTAATCTCCAATGAAGTTACAACCTACACTGGAAAGACAGACAAATGGTAATAAAAAAGAGTTGTGATTTCTTTATCAGGGAGGACTTAAGATAGAGAACCTAAGAGCTAACAGCAGAGCTCATGACAGTGAATAAAGAGATCCCTCTTCTGTGATATTTAAATATGGCACCACAGAAAGAGAAATCTTGTGCAAAGACTAGACCATAATGCAGTTTAGTTTTAATATTTCACAAACTTCCTTGGAAAAGTATTCTCCTACACAGAATACCAACAATACGCTCATATGTCATAGTGATGAGTGCAAGAAAACCAGTAGAATTAAAAACAGATTAGGTAAATACAATGTTAAAACATTATACTACCTCCTATAACACAGATAAAAATTACATATAGATTCCAAGCTATACTACAGCTACCTAGGTTCACTGAAAGTTTAGCTATAAACTGGCAGTGCAATACAGCAACCAGAACTATTTATGCAGTTTAATATTACAGTTTTCAAGAACCATATGTAATGTAGTGAGGAGATATTTCAGTGGAACTAATTTTGATTATGTCACATGTCCATCTTCAGGAAATGAGCCACAAGGTGTCTAAATATTCTTCTACACAAAAGTTGTTCCAAAAATCAGTTATTCTGAAAAGTACTCCTCACGAAAATTATCTTTGCTACAGAAAATGAATTAGTTACACACTTCAATAGAAAAATATTTTTAAAAATGCCTTTTCAATAATTATGCCTTTCCCTTCAGTGTATATTGGGGATAGTTCATGTGTGCAGCCAACTGTATAATCACAAATGAATTTAGTTTATAGAATTAAGTGGTTTGGAAAGTTAGATCAAGAAAGAAAAATACAGTTGACGCTGTAATAAAATTTGCAAAGGTTAACAGTAAACTGGATAATTCTTTGAACCAGAAATATTACTAATCAGTAGAAAATAAGAACATATTGTTCTGATTTACTTGTTACAAGTAGCTTCCTTATGGGACCATTTAATCACATTTGATATGATTCTCAGTTATGCTGCTTATTGACTTACTAAGCCTTAAGGTTAAAAAAATGAGAGAGATCTAATATTCATAGAAAAGTAATTAGGTTAACTCTTAAAGTGTTTTATATGCTTTTTTAATAACTTTAATTAATTACATTTGAAATGACAAATGAATTTCCTTTATACAGATTTTTGGGTTTTAGTCTAGAATCAGGCAAGTTTTTAGAGTGATACAAAACTTTGAAAAATAATTGGAAAGATTTCTTTAAAATGCGTTAGTAGACAGCTCAGATGACAGAATTATCAGGCCGGTACAATTAATTCTTGCCTTAAGTAAATACACAGTCCTTGATACGCCAGATACTTTGTGAGGATCCAAAAATCAACCTTCTTTCTCCCACCCATATATTGAATATTATGCTAGTGGGTAAACCTAAGTGGGGAAGTCTTCTGATATCTTGAAAAAAGAACTCTGTGTTCCCCGTACTTTGTCTTGACTGCTGTAGCGAGGACTATTTCCATTCATATTAAAGTACAGGGCTTAATAATAATTCTTTTGCTTCCATGTTCCCAAGATTCTAGTGGGATGCCATACAGTGTATTCTTCCTCCATCATTATCTAGTATTGCCTATTACATTTTATGTACTTTACTGCGTAACATAACATGGTACAGAGATGCCAAGCCACTGCTCAGGCTCGAATATCCACAAATTGGTTGATTTTCAGAAAGTGTACATTCTAAAGCAGCCTAATAGAAGTAACTTGAGTACAATATAGTGCTGCCATTTTATAGCTGCAGAACTGGTTCACACAATAGTTTCTGAGATGGTCTGCAGACCGCATCCCTACTGTGGTATATTCATACATGCAGAAACATCCTCAGGGACCTTCCTCATTTTGCTAATTTGATTTGTACTGAACAGTTCCTCTTATTTATATCATTATTAGTGGGGTTTTTTGGTTTTGTTTTTTTTGTTGGTTTTTTTTTATTTGCCGTGTTTTTAATTAATTAGATTCTTCTTTTTTTATTGACTACCTTCTAAAAGTTTCATTAGGAAATAAGTTTTCCAACCTCTTCTCAATCCCATGGAGATTTTACTATAGAATTTGATTTCAAATATTGAGTTTGTGAGCTTAGATCTAAAGTAAAGTAATAAAATACCTGAGGAGAATGAAAAAACAGAACTAGAAAGAACCATAAAATACCACATAATCTCCCTAATCTTTACCTAAAGTATTATTTTAAGATGCCCAGTGAGTTTTCACTGTTTTTCTACAGAATCCCTATTACTATTTTATTGCTTGTACTGTTAAAAAACTTTTCACCTAACATGTAAAGTTAAACTTCACTTAGTGGTGCTTAATGGATGGGGAAAACAGATTATTCTTTCTCTTTGCAGTTTTATGTCCTTCTAGTCAGTTATTTTCTTGTTAGCCTTCTTATTAAGCTAAACCTTCCTAAGTCCTTCAATTTTCTGGATTTATAACTATTCTTTGCTTTCTGTACACTCTCTCAAAATTATGTACATCTTTCTTGAATGGCAACACTCAGAACTGGAGACAAAACTCCTGCAGACACTTTACTGATGCTGAATGCCAGCAGACAGATTACTTAATATGTTTTTGGAATGATCTCTTACATCTGTTATCCCTGATTTCTTCTGACAAAAAGCTGTCTTTTGTTAATCTGAAGAGGAAAATTTATTTTTTTTAATTTAATTTTTTTAACTATCTAAACAATTTTTCAACATTCATATAAAACTTCTATTTAACTGAAGGTTGCTATAAACTCAAGCTCAACTACCATGAGGACAAGTGTCATCAGTGTATTGGAAGTCACCTGGGTTAGAAATGTCAGTATCGGTCAGCTGGGGCTGAATAGAACAGTATTTGGCCCCTGTGGTTTCACTGGTCACATGCTAAAGAAAAAAGTAGTGAGTGGTTAATTGTATCTGTGAGCTCCATACATACAAGGATATGTTCAGTTTACATATTTATATCTTATGCAGGCTATAAATTAAACATATATAATCAAACACCAGTTCTTCCTGATGGCAATTTAATTTGCCAGGGAGGTGGTGGATTCACCATCCCTGGAGGTGTTTAAGAAAAGGGTAGATGAGGTACTTAGGGACATGGTTTAGAAGTGGTTTTTGTCAGGGTAGGTTAATGGTTGGACTTGATGATCTTAAAGGTCCCTTCCAAGCTCAGCGATTCTATGATTCTATTAATTATGCTTTATAGCCAGAGAGTAAACATATGAAATGCCAACGAGTCATGCATTCAAGGATTCAGGAATTTAAGGAAAAGTATCTCTGATGTGTTTGGAACAATTGGTTTGGAAAAAATAACCTAATGTTTCAGTTCAGAAATGCATATATTCATTTCAGCATGAGGTAGTTTATAAGGATATACACACTCTGCAAGTCATTGTTTGTTTCTCTGTCAGGAATAGAATTTGTAAAACCACAATATTGTGATTTAAGGTTAAGATATACAAAACATCTAAGTAAGAAATCAAAACATTGCAAAATTATGGAAACCTATGAAACTGCAGAAACAAGTACATAATAATGAATTGCATAAGTATTATGCAAATAATTATTATCATTAAGGTGCAACTGAAAAACTAAAGCTTATTTTCTTTCTGTCTTAAGGCTAGAAGTCTGGGTATATTGCAATTAAAAAATATATATATAAAATAGAGTTTCTATAGCCAGCTTTCCTCAAAAATGTTTGTTTCATTACTTATAGTTGCAATGATTTCTTAGGGAAAGCTTCATATACTTCATATCCCAACAGACCTGCCTCTGACTTCGGTTTGTGCACCAGTCATTTAAAACTTTGACTTTAGCTCAGGAAGGTTGATGTCATCAATTCATTGAAATTATCAGTATGCATTCTGTATCATCTTAATGTAGGTAATCAGTCACCCAATATCTGAGGGAGTTTATTCCTCAGTGGATCACTTCTTGTCTCATTTGGTGCAATCTGTATTGCAATCGTACTAAGGCTAATTGAGGACAGATTTGGAAAAGCAGACAGTCATCTTCATTGTCTACTTGATGGTATCTACATTTTTTTTTCTGGCTGATGTGCGCACTCTTTGACATGCTTAAAGCCCAGCTAAGGTTGTTCCAAATCAGGTTGAAATTAATGTGTTAACATTTGAGCATTATTCATTGCCTTTATGTGCCATCCATGTTCATTTTACCCGATTCCCACTGATCACATGTGGTCAGAAATAGTGGAACAATATGTTCTGGTTGGTCTCTACTCCTTGTATCTGTAATATGAGCAGGCAGTATCGTTGCAAATTTGTTTTTTTATCAATCTTTTGTCATTGACAAACAGTTCATTGGAGATGTTAATTTTTAAAATAAATGTAATATTGTCCTTTTCAATACAGAAATAAAATCACTTTTCTTGGTGATAAACTCCTTTTAACCCCTTCAGCTTCTGCAAAAGTCAAAGAAATTCTATGGTATTCTCTCCCTTTCAACTTCTTCCAGCTTATTCCCACTAAGGCTGTTTGAGTACCTAAAAAATACAAATTCCATCAACTGCCGCTCTTACATCTGACTCCCCGAGGAAATTTGTCAGTGAGGGGACACTGACAGTTTCTGCTTCAGACAGAAAAACAAAGAAAGAAGAACAGAACTTTCATCAGTTGTTGTGGTATAGTATTACTAGTAGATCTTCAGGTATGCAATGCAAGACAAGACAAAACAGCACTTACAAAATATCACTGGGGCATTGTCTTTCTATCACTCCAAATGATGTGCAACACATGGTTAATGGTAGGACAGGGAGAGCTGTCTATTATTACTTTAACTTGCATTCCTGTTCTAAGGCACTCTATGAAAACCTAATGTCATCTGGATATCATAGCAGTCCTTACCGTATCATTACATGGGACCAACATTACTTGATCAAAGTAAAAGAAAAAGCTCTTATTTTGTTTATAAGCCATCTGCCACAAACTATTACCATTTACTTAGGCTTTAAGTTACAGTTTTCATTTTAATAGTTCTATTAGTGTTTGGGTGGCTTCTATGGAGATTATTCAATAAACATTGTCCAGAAAAACCTAGATACTTTTAATGCATAATCCTCTGGAATGTTTATTAAACAATGAAATTGAACCTTCTGACAGTTTTATTTCTGAGAATGTTATAACATTGTTATGCATCCCACTGGTAATTCGGCATTACTGAAAACTCCTGTGCAATGTAATGAGTCTTACCGAAAGCAGATGCAGTCGAATTAATAACAGGGGCATCAATGCACTATAGTAGGAGGAAGGGAAGGGGAAAAAAGAATGCAGAAGAGACTTCTGATCCACTTTTGCAACAAAAAGTAACTGAAATAAGAAGAAAAAGTAACATGAGGATTTGAAAATCCAAACGTAAAAAGTAGATTCACCTGAAAGAGTATTTCATTGCTCGTTATATTTTTACTGTTTAATGCAGAGTCTCCTGGCAAATTGAATTTAACTTAATTATAAGTAGAAGGGGGTTCTAAAAAACAATTTTAAACCCTAAATGTTCTTGAATTTACTTCTCTGAACAGGTTTCTGCAAGTCACATTTTCTGTGAGGCCACCCTGCAAGGATCCTTTTATCA
Source organism: Rhinoptilus africanus (assembly GCA_013400135.1). Lineage (NCBI taxonomy): Eukaryota > Metazoa > Chordata > Aves > Charadriiformes > Glareolidae > Rhinoptilus > Rhinoptilus africanus. The sequence goes on from VXBO01014699.1 coordinate 36,214, forward strand.
CCTGTTAAATAGATGCTATTCCTCTTAACTAACTACAAAGAAAGCTCAGTCTAAGATTCACTACGCTTAATACAAAGGCTACAAAGAAGGGAAGGCTTCAGATGAAGCCCAGTGTTTGGCCATAATGAACCTGGTAAATGTTGGTTTCCTGCAATAAAAATAATAGGTGAAATCTTGGCCTATTGAAGTCAACGGAAATTTTGCCATTGATTTTAGCAGGGCCAGTACTGCAACCAATAAATCTACTGAGCAAACTGAAAGAAGTGGGAAGGAAGGGGAATTAATGTAACAGAACACAGAACCTCCACATTATTTCAGTTCTTGTTCTACCCTTGTCTGCCTGAATGAATTGCTCCTGATACTCCTGAAATGTGCTCAACAGAAACCATTGTGGCAGTGTACTGAACACCGAATATTTACAAAAGCATTTAATGAGTAATTCTTAAGCAGGAAGATCAGCTTTGTTGTTATAATGAGTCAGTCTCAGATTCAACCAGAGGTTGTTTCAGGGGTGAGTAACCAAGGGCAATTGCCCAAGACTGGATACCACGGGGAGTGTGTTAAACTACAATAATTACAATTTACCCAATATGCCTCAATCTACGCCTGTGTTCCTGTTGGTCAAAACCTGCTGTAGCTCCACACAGAGGCAGTTAGATCTTTCAAATGCAATCCTTTCTGTAATGTGAGTAAAATAACAGGCAAAAAAATGAATTAGCAACACAAATGCCTTTTTGTCTTTTTATATTTATATCCCTGCCTGTGCTTCTTTGTATTGATGTGTGAAAATATCTGATTTATGATGCGTATTAAGTGTAGCTAACATATTTTTGTGCGGGTTTTCCCAGACATCCATTACACACATGCACCACATAACCCACATACAGCAAGGCAGTTTCAGAAAGCTGCGGACTAACAAATCAAGCATTGTACAGCCACATCACAGATATACTATGGTTCTATCCAGAAACAAAAGATATTGGATGTGAGGCAACATACATGCTGGTATCCCATCATTGGCTGTACCATTGTACTTCAGAGCCCTGTACTTCATCAGGAGGTGAAAGCTGTGGGAGAAATTTTAACTTCTTGTTCAGGTGTTCCAGTAGCTGGACCAGAATATGGAGAAGCCCAATCATCCAATTTGTGGGGGGTCTTTCATAGGGATTATTTGCAACCAAGGAATAGTTTGAAGAAAAAAAATATTCATTAGAAAACAACAAGCAAAGGGTGGCTAAAAATACATTATGTGATGTGAGAAAGATATATAGGCAACATACTTCTGAACATAAAAACATGATGTAGAAATGTGATGTATCTGTAAAATCTCCCTTGAACTAGCTTAATATCTGTTATCTGTCCCAGTAATGAGACAGCAATAAACTAAAACAGAGTAAACTTACACCAGGAGTGGAAAATGGTGGCATCCACTGCAGACACTGTTTTGCAATACACAGTTTTCCTTGGCAGTTAAATCTCATTTTAATACTTACCAGGGTATTCAACAATAAATTTTCCCCATCACTTAAAACACACTGCAGGTTTCCAGCCCAGAGTTGTCACCTGTCAATTCAAGCAAACTTTTTTTTACTGTCTGAAACTGTAAAACATACACTTTGGTTTTGACCACCATGGGTATTAAGTGCTTCTCCAAACTGTAAACAAACAACCAACAACTGTCTTACGCAGAAATTATTTACCATTGTGGCAGTATTCTTTCTCTGTAAAAATGTTTTTACAACTTGTAGGAGGTGCGCATAAATGATCAAATTTGTAATAAATCTTTTGTGAACTAGCTGATGTGGCTCATCAGAAGAGCTAAACAGTAGCTACCCCTAGGCACAGGTATGCTTATAGCTAAGATGAAAGCAGCCCTTCTTAGTAAATCACACTGTGTATCTGACTCCTGCTCCTTTCTTCAGCCTTTAAATCAACTCCATCTGGTTCTTACTATTTAGTTGTGCAGCTTACCTTTCACAATGAAACACGCTTATTGCCCCAGAAGCAGGTCCAATGTGATGAAAATTATTAGGTAAAAACACTGGTTGCTTAAGTCTGGAATCAGCTAACCCTAAAAAACATGATCAGCCACAAAATCAAATTGAGGACCAAATCTTCACTGAGTGCAAACTGGCTAGACTCCAGCTGATTTCAGTGGAAGTTACTGAAAACTATGCTCTGGGCCACCTTTCTTTATGTTAATACTTTATGGAGCACATCAAGCAAGATGCCAAAACAATGCTTGTGTAAGTAAGAAACAATCCCATCACACTGCAGACTAGTCCTGGGTTTATGGTCTGTTGTGGCAGGGTGAGGACCTAGGTAGCTAAAAGGGAAGGACTCTGCCTGTGTTCACTAAAGCAAACCGAAGCAAAAGGTGCCTTGCGCTCTGGGGTGCCCAGTTTATTCAGGGGATCCTAATTCAGATTCTGTTCAACAGACTGCAAATGCAAGCCAAGCAATTATCAAGACAACTAAAGCAAAGGAGCAAAACAGCTTCCTATGTTTTTTTGGTCAACAACTTCCTTCTTTTATTGCCATGACAACGTCTCCATTCCTTTACAATTTTTTAGTCACAGCTAAACTGAGCTGTGTTCATTGTTGAGTTTGTGAAACCCGTTGTAGGGATCTAACACAGTAAAAAATACCTTGATGAATGACTGTGAGACAGGAACGATCCAGGGGAGGTAGGATATGGTAGGATCTGTTCCAGGAAGGACTCACGTGTAAGTTACAAGCATGACCTGGCATTTGCTGTGGTGCGCTTTGTTCTTTTAGGGGTTCATTTTGGAGCTACCATGACAACTTCACCACAAATGCTCAGCACAAGCTCAACACAGAAAGGGTGCAGGCAGGGCCTGCTCCAGCTCATGCCAGCAGGCCATGACACTGGGAAAAACACTGGGACTCTGTGATGGGGAGAGGGCAACCCATGTAGTCATGTCCCTACCGCAACAGTCACAGGGTCAACTAAGACTTGGGCTCCCCCTGAAAAAATTGAAATTCCCCCTTTTGGCAAGAATGCCGGCTATGTACCCTAATGTCACCAGAATGCCTAAACAGGCAAAAATATCACAGCTACAACGTTTTCTCTTTTACAGCTTGAGAACTACATTGTGGAAAACATGAAATCGGAGATGGTGCAGCTGCAGCAGAATGCTGTGCAGAACCATACCGCCACCATGCTCGAGATAGGGACCAGCCTCCTCAGCCAGACAGCAGAGCAGACAAGAAAACTCACGGATGTTGAAACCCAGGTATGTTCCCAGAGTGGTTTTCTACAAGTTGTTAATTGCAGAGAACTTTTCCCATCCTCTTTCTTTTCTAATGCATCACCACACAAAACATTTCAACACAGGGCTCCAAGAAACATACACAGTCTGTTTATTAGCGCCAACAGTGGTGATGAGTGACCCTTGTTATGTGTCTTTCTTTGGATTTCATTTGGTTAGTATACTTAGCTCTCTGTGTGTAAGGCAGGCAGGACTGTCCAGGAAACGAAATCAGCATCTGACTTCAAATAAATAGCCCAGCTACCAACTGTGAATGATACAAGTGTCAAGCTAAATAATGAGTTTCAGGCTAAAACAGAGCCTTTGATCTCCATTGTTGTTTGCTTCTTTACTATTACAAGAAAGTTTGTGTATTTTCTGCAACATGTTTCCAGCTATCTGGAAAGCAGTGTATGTATGCAGCTTTTAAACTGTGAAGAGAGGGACAAGCATCAGCTTACTTATAGAACACTGTGTATTTTTTATTACTGTAAAATTGTATAACATCTCATGAATTTGAAGGTGAAGAAGGTGAAGACCTATGGACTGTAGTATTAGTAAAGAAAAAGGAGGTGTAGGAACTCTTCTTATGTGCCAAGCGACCTATGGAGTTGTGTGTTGAGTACTCATTCACAGGTTCCCCCTTTAAGTAGGTAAGGGACAAAATGTGCATTGCCTCTGTCTCATTTTTTCCTTTGAGGAAACACATCAAGGTAGAGGTATCCCCAGTAACTGCATGAAAGAGTGGATGACTTCCTCCTTCTACACCTATTGCTGAAGAATCTCAGGGATGTTTAAGATATCAGTGGGAGTGGCTCTTTCTTGTTGCAGTCCTTGCTCTGACTTTAGCTAAGAGATGGCATTTCCCACCTCCTGTCTTTCAGCAGTATGAGAAAGCCCCTGGCTCTAACATTGATCAGAGAAGAGTGGCCCAAGAAAGTGAAAAGAGACTGCTCTTGGCAGTGATGGAGGCATCCTGGTCTGCAGGATACAAGGAGAAAGGCAGGCCAGGATCTTGTGTCTGTAATAGGACGGACTCATGCCAGAGTAAGGAGTCATGTGAAAGACCGGCAATAGAGCCTCCACCTCCTTAAAATCTCACTGACCCCTCCCAATCCCTGATCCATCCAGAATCCCACTGCTTCCCTTTAGGTTTTATCTCCACCTGAAATTCTACTGATGTTTTGCAGGTGGCTCCATAGATGTATCCTCTCTGGAAATCTGTTAGCGCTTTCCTGTCTTCTTATCCCTCACCAACCTTCGTAATACACCTTCAACTTCTGCCAGGACCCTCTGAAACTGTGGTGATACCTCCTGCCACTTCCAGATTTATCCATCTTAAACAACACAGCAGCTGCCTATTGATTGTTTCCAATTTTGTTAACCTTGGTACCCTTAAAAAAGGACAACTCAAGTTGCTCTGTGAATATCAACATATTTCAAACAAAAATAAGGCACTTCACTGAGATTGAGAGCCGTTGTCTTTGCTTTATGTTCTGTAACAAATTCCTATCAGGCATTCATTAGAAAATCTTACCATATAATCCTATGATGATACTGATAAGTGCCCTTTAAAAAAGGTCTGATAAGTTCCATTAAAGAGGGATCATTTTGAGTTCCAGAAGTGATGGCGTCTCAGCTGTTGTATGCACATATACCTACAAAAAACTATTTACACACACTCCTCCAGACTCTATGTAATGAATGATGATATCCCAACAAAATCAACTAACATTACTTAATATTACTGCTTTCTTTCTTGCAAGCATTCTGTTATTTCCACTTTTGGATTATTTTTTATTAGAATCCATTCTCTTTCACCTAATTAAAAGGTTTCTTTCGGTCTGGTGTATTGAGTAAAAGTTGTGCTACTGCTACAGACCAAAACTGAAGTGAAAGACAATTGCATAAAGCAATGTTTAGGATCACTGCCTTCATCTTAAAAATCCATGTAAGAGTGCAAGTAGTGATAACATAAGCAGACACCAGACTTCTGCCAACACTACAAAAGACAGAACTCAGGGGAAAGCTAAAGTAGGAGCTGTATTTACAAAACAGTGAATGCAACACTTTGGCTTCAGTCCAAGTACTCTTGCACTTTTCTGGTTTAAGCATGCTTTGCAGGACTGCTTTCAAGAATGAAAGCAATAATATTAATTAATGTTAGTTTATTTTGTAGGAATGCAATGTTTCTTTCCATTGAAATGAAGCTTATTTGGCAGTCACCTTTCCTTTTTCTGCCGGCCTAGTATTATTCTACACTAAACGGGTGCCAGAATATCAGCTGGTACGTATCAGTGTAGCTTGACTGAGTTCATTTGCACCAGCTGAGCAGCTGGGGTTAAAAAAGGATTTAGAAACACTTTTTGATGAATCATCAAATCAGAATGAAATGGTTGTATTATATTGCTATAACAACTTAACTAGGACACAGAAAAATTACTGTTTTTAATTTATTCCTAAGGTGCTAAATCAAACATCCAGACTTGAAATTCAGCTACTGGAAAATTCACTGTCAACTTACAAGCTAGAAAAACAGCTGCTACAACAGACACATGAAATACTGAAAATTCATGAGAAAAACAGGTAAGAATAAGTAGTTGGCCCCTTAAACTCTTACTTTGTTCATCACAACGTGGTCTGTGCCTACTTTGTTCTAAGCCACTGATGAAATGGAAGAAGCAAACATGGTAGGTGGAAAGGTGTAGGTAATATTTATGAAATGGTTGAAAAAACCATTTAAGCATGTGAACTTAGATTGTGTTACCTCCTGTGTGATAAATGCAGGTTGATTTTTACCACTTTTCATGTGCACTGCAAGTTTACATCTCAGTTTGCTTCATGACAACTTAGTCATATGACCACAGTTCCTGCTACTGAAAAGCATAAAGATACCTTGCGTGAGCACTTTCAAACAGAAAAGTATTAATAATAAATTATGAGATCATAAACTACTTAAAGTGCATAGGAAACAGAAAATCTTCATCTTTCTAATTGTAATGGATGCAAAGATCTAACATGTAGAAGGATCTCTCTCTCCCTTTAGACTCAATTGTATATGGCATAGCTGGAGCCACTCTCCATTTAAAGAACATGTGTATGATAAACGTTTGGATTTTATGTTGAAATTGAAGAAAAAACTGCTTAGCAGAACATCATTTTTTAAGCAGTGAAGTGACGGTCAAGAAGTTCCAGTGTTGTCCCTTTCTGTGCTTCACAGAAGCACCTCTCTCAAGGACTTTGTACCTGAAGTCACTGGATTTAGCAATCCAGTATCTCAGAGAGCGTGTGGTGGGTTCACCTTGTCTGGCTGCCAGATGCCCACCCAGGCACTCCCTCACTCCCCCTCATCAACGGGACAGAGGGAGAAAATACAGTAAAAAGCTCATGGTTGAGACAAAACCAGGGAGATCACTTACCAGTTACTGTTATGGATAAACCAGCCTTATTTATTGCCAATTAATAATAGCGTAGGATACTGAGAAATAAAAACAAAACCAAAAAGACCTTTTTGCCCTCCCTCCCCTTCTTCCTGGGCTGAACTTCACTCACAACTCCTCCATCTCCCGCTTCCCCCAGCACTGCAGGGCGATGAGGAATGGGAGTTGTGGTCAGTCCACGACGCTTTACCTCTCCTTCCTCATGCTCCTTCCCTTCTCCAGCGTGATTCTTTCCCATGGCCTGCAGTCCTTCAGGATAAGATGGCTCCAGCATGTGTTCTCCTTCTGTACATCTCCACCTGCCGCAGCGTGGGGTCCTCCACAGGAAATGCCATCTCCACCATGGTCTCTCCCATGGGCTGCAGGGGAATCTCTGCTCCGGCGCCTCCTTCCCGCCTTCTTTTCTGACCTGGCTGTCTGCAGCGTTGTTCCTCTCACTGTTCTTTCTCCTCACGCTGTCATGTGGTGGTTTTACCCTTTCTTATATACGTTTTCTCCAAGGCACAACCATCTTGGCCGATGGGCTGGGCTGAGCCCTCTGGTGGGCTGGAACCGGCTGGAGCCGGTTCTGTCCCGCACAGGGCAGCCCCGGCCTCTCCTCACAGAGGCCACCAAGGCCCCCAGGCTGCCTTAACCTGGACGCCTGCACTCAATACAGTGGGTAAAGCCATTTTCTTTCTTGGCTGCCCTTCTAGAGACCTAAGGCTCATATTTCTGCCTCGGTAGCGGGCAGGTTTAAGCAGGGAGGACAGAGAGTGCTTTCCCTCGGCAGCTTCACTCACAGCTCCTTTCTAGAGAGGAACCACTGTGAGGTAAGTCTGACCAGGACTAAGGTTTCTCTTTCCTATATCTACGTTTGACATTGAAATAAGGCGAACAGCTTTAAAAGTGAGGTAATGACTGAAGTGTCCTGTACAAGCTTTAGTGGACTGTTTAAACTGAGATCAGACAGTTTGCCAAAAAAGGCAGCGTGCGGCTGACCAGGAGTCAGCAACTGAGGTGGAAAGACCTTGCCCAGGGCTATCTATAAGGAAGACTAACATCACAGTGGGCAAGGAGCGACTGGGAAAAGAGGGCAAAGAGCCAGATAATGATGAAAAATAGAAAATGCTGTTACAAAGAAATATGTTTTCTAAATGTGTCCTAGTTCCAAAGATGGTCAAATAATACAACATTATTGCTATTGGTTATGAAAACCAATTTAATGTATTTAATCTAACAACTGTTTACAGCCAGTTATTCCAGCAATTGTTATTCTGGAGACCTTGGATTTCATTGAAAACTCTTGAACTCCACAGATTTCCCTTGACCAACTGGAAATGGAAATAGATTAGTGTGGGATTAACTTTGACTTCAGCCACCTAAAACTTAAGTAAGTCACCTGAACTGTGGGCTCTCCCTGTAGTCCATGGAGAGAGTAGGCATGTGCAGGAGGCAGTTAATTCTAGATGTTTTACAAACCTATTTCAATTTGGGATTAACCCAAGCATTAGTTAAGTATATAAATACTTGCATTTTTTATCTGCTGCAATCTGGTTAGCAACAAAATTTTATTGGCTAGTCAAGAGACAGAGTCCTGTGTACTTAACAATCTTAATTTATTTATTTATCTTAGCAATGTGTCAGAGTGTAAAGCCTGCATGTCAGTAAACAAATAAATTTTGCTTAAGCTGACCTTTGACTTGGCTGATATTACGATGAAATGCTCTGTGACATGTCAAAATGGTCTGCCTTGATTTTTTGAAAGAAAAGTAGGGGTATGTTAAAAAGCATATTTTATACCCAATTGTTTCTCTCAGAAGTACAGTTTTATGTGGATAAATGAAAAAGCACATGGAATTTCATCCTTTAATGAAGCAAGAACCTGGCATACACTGTCCAGGTTCTGTTACTCTCTCCTTGTGAGGGGTAAAATTAGGGAGAGGGCAGTGTAATGATTACACCAAATTACAGATCCTGTATGATCATCTGCTCCTAACAAAAAACTGCATAATGTCAGCCTTGTAGGTCCTGATCCTGAAATCAATTATGTATCAGGTTCACTATGGGACGAATCTTGGTAATCTCAGCAGATACTGGATTTCTGGACACACTTAACTTGCTTAACTTTAAATAATACATATAGATTGTCTATCAGAACAATATTCCATATTTGTTTACATTTAAAATGTCTTCATCCCTCTCATATCACTTACACATCAATGAAATAGAGAAAACTCCTTTTGTGGACTGGAAGCTTTGTTTGGAAGGGCCCTTTCTTTTGCAGTAGGTATACACCACAGTGGAAACAAGTGTAGGAACTCTTATCACAAAAATAATCAAAACAGATGGTGTACTGCAGGCAGATCATTTCTATCTCTGTGCTAAAATTTCCTCTGTATAAAATAAAAATAATGATCTTAATCGCTTTCAAAGATCTGGATTTTGGATGAAAGTAATGCAAAATTATATAGTAATAACTGAGCATTGATGTACTACAGTAACTTGTATATTATCCTTAAATAAAATGAACACTGCACATCAGCAGGGGACCAGTGCGTGTTCTTCAGACTAGAAGTATGTCTATTCTTGGCCTTTCTCTTTATTTCCTGCCTCTACTGGGAAGAGTGGACAATTTTCTTCTTTTTATCCCACTGAAGTGAAAGATATTCCATGGCATAAGTAGAGTCACATTTGCCCCAGAATCATGTTTCTATTGAGTGCTCTCATGCCATAAATAATTTAGTTTTGTGGGTTCCCACCCACCATAATGTAAATGGTGGTTTCTTCCTTTGCCATTTTTTCTCCCATAAGAGCTTTCTAAAAACTATTTTGATTTATTCTTGAAAGATTTCCCTGCTTAAGTGATTTTATGAGCCCTCCCTTTTTTTTTTTCCCTGGAGTGTACCAGCTGCATTTAACTTATTGTGTGCCTTTTGTTTCAATATGTATATGTGAAAACAGCTTTTTATTTACGCAAATGAAACAAATGAGGAAAAATATAGTGGAATTCTGGATCTTCCAGCAATAAATAATGGAAGTGAAATTTAAACATAAAATCCAGCTTGAATTTGCAGACAATAAAACTAGAATAACACATTCACTGCAAGAACTGTTGTATCCTATGAAAGGCAAGGACTCGGGAATGATTCTTGATTTCCATCTGACTGTGTGAAAGGTGAGGAAACACAGTATGTCTATTTGCAGGTTTGGCATGTACTAAAAAGATAAATCCAGATTTTTCACTTAACTTTGGGAATTTCAGTGGCAATATCTTTTCGCTGGTGTAAAAAATAGGCTTAGTGATGCTGAGTGACCAATTACTTTACTGGTCTTGAGAAATAGGGGAAACGTATTTTTTTATATTTCCTTAAACTGATCAGACAATATCGAACCAACAAAGTAAGTGTGAGTGGTCAGCACCTAACAACACAGGGAGAATTTCACTGATGTAAAAGCAAGTACAAAGAAGCTATCACAATGAGGAAATACCATTCTTGCGCTCAAAAGTATGCATTTAAATCCTCTACCTGTTTGTCTTCCCATATGTACATAATACAATAAACCCACATGCTTATGACCAAACAAGTTTTTTCTAGTGTGATATTTCTTCTTTGTATTTGTTGAATAGCTCAACAAAATAAATGTTTTTATCTGTATTTTTAATAAATCCAGATTTTGTAGAGGGTTATTTTAATGTAAAAGTTTTCCATCTCTAAAATCTGGTCTATATCCTGTTCTCAGATGTCTAAACTGAGGCCTCCAAAAACAAAGATAAAAAAAAATCTCTTAAAGAGCCATGGTCTGGAATGGATTAGTGAATAAACTACCTGCCTTATAAGGCAGATTGTCCAAACCAGACTTTCCTTCCTCCCCAGAGAGCTACTAGAGTGCTTTCTATATCTTCTACTTCATCACCTTTCAAAATGACAGCAGCTTTCACTGGAAATCATTCTCTGACTTCTGTACGGGCCTTCTCCCCTCAGCAGCCTTATCAGAGGGCTTTTTCTCAATCAGCTGGACACAGCACAGTTGCACCAAGGCGTCCCACTGGCTTATTTCCTGACAAAAGTTAACACATCACTTGTATGGTTGAAAATGGATTCCCAGCCTCACCAAGATCAGTGGGTTGGACACTGAAATATTGTTAACCTTTAGGAAAATTACGTTTGTCTGAGTTTGAGGGGGGTGTGTGTTAGTTTTTAATTTAATTATCTTCTAGCTAATGACTCCAAAGACTCGTTGCCCAGTGGATAATATTGGTACTTATCCATATTAACAACAACATTTATTTCTTCACAACTTCATTATGTTCCCCAAATGCCTGATTTGTTTCCCCAGATTGAAGGATAAAATTACAGAAACCATGTGTAGGTGCATTTGTGTGTGTGTATATATATATGTGTATACGCGATGCTTCTAGAGAATGGTGATTTATTTTTATTGTGAGCTTTGTGGTTCCCATTACTGCTTCATCTGTCTAGGTCAGTAATGTTTTCAAACATATAGGAAAGTATAGGAATTTCAACTGTATAGGAATTTCAAATGTATAGGAAACGTATACAGTAAACTTACTGTAAAAAAGAGCCAGTCATTACATAATGACCATAACATTTAACTGGAAAGTCTTATCAAATAGTTTTATATAACAGTTTCAGTTTACCTTTACAGATTGTTGGATTAATTGGTATAGACAGTGCTGCCTTTTAGTTTCCTTTATTGTCTTATGTCAGCAATAGTCATTAGCAAAACTAGTAGAAATATTTTTATTTTAACTCTATCTTCACAATGCCTCTTTAAAAAATTGAGACAATATCTTTACCAAGCACTCAGCAAAGTTATTTCTTCATAATATCTGTCTATTAGAAATTGTCTGATGTCAGGAGGGAAAAACAGAGAACAGACAGAGTGGTCTCCCAACTGTTAAAAAATTGAAATACCTTTGTAATTGGTTTCAGTCTGTTACCAGGTTTTTTTGATAAAGTTTCCAGTACCTTTTTTTTTTTATTTACACGAGCTAGAATCAATATGAATGTAACAATACAAATGAAAAATTTTGGCCACATGAGAGTCAAAGGACATAAAAGCAGCTTTTCCCATGCTATTTAAGGATTTCTTCCTTTCGGAATAGGCCAGTGCAGATATCCCCAATCTGTGTGAAGTTTTCTGCTTTTGTTCGTTTGTAACTATGACCAAAGATTTCTCATTGATTCTTAGTAAAACATAATGAATGTTTTGGATTTCTCCCAGGAATACAGGGAGTGGTCCTATCCTCAGGTCTTACTCTTCTCTTGCGGATTTATGGATATAGAAAGATAATTGAATAACTGCATGTGCATTCCTTAAAATAGCTTAGTTTTGCAGTTTAAAATAACAGGACTTTTAATCTACATAGAAAACTGTAAAGGAACGAAGTGCTGTGACACTCCCATCTTTCTACCACATGTTGTTGACACACTACTCAGAAGTATTAGGTTGTATTATTACTAAAGCCGTAAAACATCTGCTTGCTGTCTGTGTCTGTAGATGCCAAACTGGGAAGCTCTAAACATTCTTCCCTCTTGCTTGACATGGCCAGTGTTGCTACAAATACGACTGTCATCACCGTGGGTTCATTCACTATGGTTTTAGGCTACGGTGGGAAACAAATAATGCAGTGCACAAATCGTGGCTGTCAAAGGCTTTTTCTTTCACATGAAACCATTCAGATATGGAAATCTTTTAGATGTGGACATGCAGGTAGGTTGCTGTGGAATTAGGGAAATGTTCTGTACTTTGTTAGGATATGGACAAAGATAAAAATTTTTTTTGTCGTTACTTACCATTTAACTATAAAGCATTATTTTGGCTTCAAGAATGGCATCTTCTGTTACACTGATAATACACAACATTTTCAGTGGACTGTAAGATGTCAGACTGGGATGTGGTCACACCTAACACCCATTCCGTCACAAACTGTGCCTGGCGCCCACCCTGTTCCTTTCCAAAGTGCATTGATATAACTTTCAGTCTATCAGAAAAGTTAAAATCTAGAGTCACAATGAGTATTTCAATAATTTCCATTATAAAGTGGACAGAACTGATAAAAGTCACATTTTCAACCAATTCTGCCTAACTAAACTGTTCAGTCTGACCTTCTGCATAACAAAACTCAAAGACTTCAACATAAATATTCTCAAAAAAATCCGTATGAGTGTAGAACATAAGGGCATTGTGTTTAATGTTAGAGTTCAAGTGTTGAAAAAATCAGCTACAGGTCTGATAAGGTGTTAAAATAATTTATTGTCTTTGGCTTCAAAATCCATACTTTGTTTCAGATTGAAACTTTGTATCACCTGATTCCAGTCCACTGAATCTTGTTATACTTTCATTACTAATTAATGAGCCTTTTAGAATGAGATATCATGTTCCCATTCCCATTTGTGAGCCCACGAAAAAGTGTTTTCCCTTCCCACCTTTTCTTTTTTCTCCCCCTTACTCAGATCCTTCTGGTTTTCACAGAACTAGGTATGATGATATTCCAAAGTATATTTTCTTCAGTATTTTGGAAGTCCCACTTTTATAATATTTCAGGAAAAGAGATTTGCTGTTTGGTTTCTTTTATTAAAAAAAAAAAAAGTTTTATGTTACTCTAGCTTGTACAGAAAATCCAGGGCCTGAACTCAATCTTTGCGTTGTTATCAATTGTAACAGCTCATATTAAGGCCCTGTGATATCTTGTAGAAACAACTCCATATGGATTTAATTACATTCTTCAGTTAGGTTAAATGACCTGAAATTATGCAGGCATTTTGCCACTGATCTATTATCCAGAAGTAAAAACAAAGGTGGGGGGAGAGTGCAAATAAATAAAGCCTAAGACTGACTTGAACAGGAAGCAGTTTGTTGGCAAGTTTGTAACCATCGTTTGGTTTATGGGCATGAGAAACACCTCTTTTGGCATATAAAGTAGAATTACTGTACAGAAAGTAGCAGAGGGATTGAATTAATTTCTTTATCTAATATTAATAAAATCTTTCTATTAAACTCCCACCACGGCATCAAAGCACTTGCCTGAAAAAAGTTCTTGTTCACTGCTGACAGAGATTAGCTTTCCTTTATGTCTACAACTCCTCTGTGCGTCTAGATATAATCTGACATGCCTTTGATCTTTGTAAATTGTACACTTCTGACTCGGGACAGAGAGGGTACTTGAAAAAGAAGACTAGTCAGGAGAAAGTGTTTCCATACATGTGTAGTATTATTTATAAAAACTGATGTAAACATGTCACATAGTGTGATGCCCAACAGTTTTCTGAGGAGACTTTTGTGGAACCACAGAAGGTGTAGGGGATGGAATACCTATGCGGACTCAAGGAAAACAAGGGAATCCTATATTAAAATGAAAACCTTTTGGGGAAACTGCTATTCTTAGTGTGAAAGCAGATACCACTCATCTGGTGCACAATTCCTTTCCCAGATTCAAAGATCACATCAAATGTAACATTTATTGTGGGTTCCATATCCCTTGATGGTACTCTGTAGGTATTAATGTTTATCTTCCATTTAGTGGTAAGGCCCTTCGCAAACTCTTCCTTGGTTTACCCCTGATTTTTGTCTCTTGTCATATTGACCCCTGCATACTACCAACGATGTCCTCCTCAGTGCCCTGCTCTTCTCCCTCCTTTGCCTACCTGAGGCTTTTCTGCCTGAACTTCTATATACAAATGTGTTACCGGCCCTGTGCTCGTGCACTTGGATGGGTGTAACAACTAGATATGCAGTTGCGTGCAATTTACTCTAAGCACTACAGCATGCAAATGATCACAAAATGGAACCTTAGAGAGCAGTTTTATTTGGCTGCTTGATAGAAAAAATCAATGGGCTGAATTAGTAGATGTGACGTTTTTAGAATAAACGGTTTATGTACTGAATTATATGGTGAAAAATGAAATAGTTCTGTTTTCTTTATTAATAAATGTTAGCATGAAATAATATCTACTAACTGCTCTATTTCATTTTAGTTTACTTGAGCACAGAATTTTAGAAATGGAAGAAAGGCATAAAGAGGAGCTGGACACTTTGAAGGAGGAAAAAGAGAACCTACAAAGCTTGGTCACACGACAGAGCTACATAATCCAGGAACTGGAGAAGCAGTTAAACAAGGCAACAAGTAATAACAGCGTCCTGCAGAAACAGCAGCTTGAACTGATGGATACAGTTCACACTCTGATCACCCTCTGTTCCAAGGAAGGAGGTAAGAAAGTAGCATTATAAAACATTAGAAGTACTAGGAAATCTCATCTGAAGTAAGTCCTGAATTTCTGTAAAGGCAGAACTGAATAAGCATATTCTAAGAAAAAAAAGGACGTTATAATTGAGGACAAAAGAGCTGATTAGAACCCACAAATCAAATAAGATTCATACAGTGCTGAGGCTGACCCTTGTACTAATGACTCATTTTGATTTTTTTAATTTAATATCATTGAGTTGTTATACCTTGACCACAGCTGATATAGGCCATAATTCCATTGACTTCATGTTAGGAATACTGATTTTTTCCTCTGAGCATCATTCTCTTTCTGCTGGGAGTAATCTAACCAACTGTGGATGTTAACTTTATAGATGCCTATATCTAATTTACTCTAGACTTCCTTTACAATTATTGGAGAGAACAGGGTACTAAATGAAGGAAAGTAACCCAAAACTTTATACATATATATGGGTTATAAAGTTAATGAACTTGGATGTAGGCACTTACGGTGCCTGTAGACATCCAAAAGATTAATCTTTTCTCTTGAATGAGATTTTAATTGTAATAAGGGATCAATTTTCTTCCTTATTCCTTGCTGGATTTTGTTTGGGGTTTTTCTGGGGTGCATTAGGCATACTACAAACAAAAATGACAGAAATAAGATCTTCTTTTAAAAGGGGTTGACTCTAGGACAATTCTCCTCTAGTCTGCCTTACTTTGTAAACAGGTTTCTTACAGAGACTAAGAAATTTCAATTTTCAAATGCTAAAGACACTGCAAAATGTCTCTGGAAAGAAATTCCTTTCATCAGAACTGGTCAAGGGGGATGGGTGAATGGAGACCACTGTAAAAGATGGAAATGGGACACTGGAAATAATAAATTAGTAACTATGGAAAACAAAGCAAAGTCCTACAGAAGAGAGGGTAGAAGAAAAGTAAGGAAGAATATAAAGGAAAAGGCAAATGCTAAAAATAACAAGGAGATTAACAGCTGTGCCTGGTATGGCATGAAGAGGGTTAAAAATACTGGTGAAAATAAGGTTGAGGAAAGAAAATAATATCCATCTGGGAAGAAGCCATCAAAACCCTTCTGAGAAAGGGTACAGGGTAAACAGAGCAAAGCTGTAGATGTGTGAACTGTGCTAGTCATTCAGTGAGTGTGGAAGCATGGATGAGAGAGGTCTATGCGAGGTTAAGTACCAGCAGTCTGAAGAGCCTAGCGTATTTGCTCATTGTAATTCTAGAGCTCTAAGTGCTATAAATTATCTGAAAAACAAAAAGCAAAAAAACAAACAAAACTCCCAAACAGCCCCATCACCCATAGTCAAAACCTTGTCACCTGCATCATTGTTCAATACTCTGTTCAAGAGGCTGAAGGACATATTAGATCATTCAAACTATTCAGCTCGAGGCAGTGTGGGTTTGCTCTCTGCTATATATTCCCATGCAACTTGTGTGGCTTAAATCTGAACTGCTCCAGTGACGAGGATTACATCTCTTCCTTTGGAAGTGTTGCATGCTTGGGCCAGTGTTGATAGACTCCGTTTTTTTAGGAAAAACCTTTTTCTCCCTCATGTTCATTCTAAATGTTCCCTTCTGCTTATTCTGTTATGCTGTTCCCCAGCATTTTGAATTAAATAACATCCTTCATAGTAGGCTGTTCTCATATCAGTAGAGAAACACTGTGACGCAATGCAAATCCTTTATTATGTTTTATGGTCTTTTGGCAAAGAAACCTGGCAAAGCTGTGTTCTGAGTGTTCTAACAGAGCTCAGGAGTACTTTAAAATTAATATCAAAATGAAAGATATATTATTCTCATACAGAGAAAAACTACAAGTTCTTTTTAAGGTTACAAACAGATTTTCTAATAATTTTGAATTTGATTCAAAGAAAAAAAAAAACCAAAGAAATATTTTTCCTAAACTTATTTTCCTCAGGCATTTCTTGTAAAAACTTTGAATGAGGATTACAGAAGTGAATGTTTAAAATTGGGCTCCTGGGTAGAAATTCGGGTTCCTGAAAACATGAATTTTCAACCGTATTTTTTTTACTTCTGAGGAACTATGGAAGCAAAAGCTCATCACAGTTAAATGCCTAAATGTAATTTTAATAGCCTAACTCAGACTCTTGATTTTGGAACTTTTATGTATTCATATGTTCAGAATTTTCCTTGGATACATTGTATATTTAAAGAGAATAATGTAAAGAGAAAGAATTGCAGAAATATTTCCACTTACTGTCTGTTTAAGTCTAGCTAACCAACATTTTTGCTAGGTACATTAAAAAAGGAGCCAGAGAGCTTAAGTTAAAATAATATTATCCTGGAGCACAAGAGCATTCTAATAAAGGCTGAACACTAAAGCATTCGGTTGTACCAAAAAGTAATACCAGCTTCAGTTTGTGCAAATATATGTTGAAGATGGAAAAGTATACACAATGGGAAGTACAACTGGAGCTAGTCTAAATTCACACAAAAATATAAAGTTTAGATAGCCTTACACAAGTCTTTATGTGTATGGTATGTTCAAAACATAAAATATGCTGTGAAAACTGGTGTTTATTTGGAGTTAGAGAATAAGAAAATGTGATACATAAATCAGTGACACCACTTCTGTCTTATACTTTGGTAAACCTCAGTTATCTAATTTCGTATGGGATATAGCAGAAATGGAAATAGTCCAGAGAAAAATAGGACAATGGAAATAGTTAGAAACCTGGAATGATTTCCATATGAGGAAAGAGAGCTGTAACATAGAGAACTATTAGATGGGAAAGAAGGTATGTGGGATGCTGTTGTGGAAGCATACAAAATAACTAATGGTAGAGAGATATTTTCCATTGATAAAAGATAGTACTTGATTAAGCTAAGTAAAGTTTGCTAGATGTTACTGAGATTGTTAAATATTTTTGGCTTATTAGAAACCTGAAGAGCTAACAAAGAATGGGGCCCCTTTAAAACTTCAGGCTTTTAACTAGGTACACTCATCTTTGAAAGGAAGTACAACCTAAGCAAGGCATCAAGTCTAGAAAGCCAGATTGTCAAAGATGAGTAACTTCCTCAGGATGAACACAAGAGTTGAAAGGAATTGCAAATTCTGAACCCTATGGTATTTTGAGAACGGTTTTAAGTACCTTTGTTGGATTTTCAACCATAAATTTAAAATAAAAGTAGATATATTTTGTTACATGTATGTGTATACATTTTAAAAAACTATTTTCAGTATCAAGAAACCTAAAATTCTCACTCAAGATAAGTCACAGACGCGAAAATTGGAAAATTATGTTTTTCCTTACATAAATCATAGTATTCAGGATTTTCCAATTTGTGAAACTGAAATTAGTAATATAAAACCTATTTTTTATAAAATAATAATAATACAACTAATCAACTTCATCTGAAACCAAGGTGGTGATAACCATTGTCTTTTGTGTTCAAAACATGAGGTAAATTTCCTCCAGTAATGACATAATCATATCAGAAGATTTATTTTTAGATTAAATAAGTTGGGAAACTTTCAGAAGTTTGCCTGTGAATAATATAGCTGAAAAGTGTCAAGATACAGTGCTGAACAGAAACAGCTTTTGTTTAGTTTTAGTCTCTGAGAAGCTTAGCAAGCATAGTCTCTAGTATTGGATGACAACTGGATGAAATCTGCTTTGGTACTTCCACCATGGCTAGACAAACTAAATACAAAATCCAGATCCCACTTTCAGTGTCAGTTTTGGTACAGACTGGTTTTGGGACAGGGGCCACCTGTAAAACTTGGAATTGTTTGTGAGTTTGGTTTCCAAAATACCACCCACCTCTGTCCCATTGTGAGCGACTATTATTTCATTTGCTTGTAATCCTTAAAATAGATACTCTAATAGGTCACAAAGCCTACAGAGAGTCAAATATATTCAGGATACCATGGGGACTCACAAGTCTCCATTTTGGCCTGTGTCTGTGGCTAAACAGATTTGTCACATTGTTTTTGTATTTTTTAGGCAAGGGCAACAATCTCAGCAGCAGCTGCCAATAAATTTCTAAAATAGAATTTCTAAAAAAGCAACACTTTCAGGCAGTAGCCTTCTAATTGAAATGATTGTTCATTATGGTGAAAGTTTAATGTAACTTCTTTAAGTACTCTCAGAATCTGTCAAAATATAGATGAATGCCTGAAACTTTTCCCCAATGAAAGACAGAGGAATAGAAATATTGAGGTGAAGGCTTAATTCATCACCATAGAGATATTGCATGACTGTCTCCAAGACTGTAGAAGTCCTTCACCTGTAGGAGATAAGTTGGATAGAGAGCACATCCTTCTTTGCAAGGGTCATCAAAAATGTTGTGATTATCGTTTTCTTGAAAGTGTTTGTATTGGTTGTGTATTGCTCGAGTGGAAAATTATTTTTGAAGCTTCACATAAAAAATGTCACATATATTTTCAAATACATTGTCCTTTTTTTCCCCAGTAGAACAAAATAGATGTAGATTGTCTATTGTGTTAACATTAATTTGCATAACTTAGGATAGCTGCCCAAGTACTCCTACGTCAGCATGAGGGAATGTGAAAATTCAATGGGATAGGATATTTAACCATAAACTTATTTTCTTTTTACTGTTTTTTATGTTGTCTGTCAGACTGTGTAACAACATACCTTGTTAATATGTTTGGTCTAAACTTGTACACTTCAGAGGACTAATGGAACAGTAGAGAAAGTTTTGTCATGAATGTCTGGTTCTGTGACCTCCTAGTAGGAGAGAAACGAAGCATTAGCTTCTTCTTCAATGCTGACAAGAAGCTAAGCTTAATTCTCAAAATAATACACACATATGCTAAGAATTTACCTCCCCAGAGGTGCCTATTGAGTTCATGAAGTAAATAACGTAGTTAATGGGTCTGGCATTTCTGAAAAGGTACAAATCTCCTGGGTTATGGGTAGTTTTCATATTTTAGAAAATTATACAGGAAAAATAAATATGTCCAAAAATGTATTTATATTTAATGGAAATTTATATTTAATGGAGTTCATGTTTTTAAAAGGCATAGCAATTAATTTATTCAAAACATTAAACACTTAGTAGTCTAGTCCACTTCTTAGACCACAGTTCTTAAGATGTTAAAGTTTATGCTGAAGAGAGTGAGAATAGAATGAGAACTTCAAAGAAATGACCTGAAGGTTACAGGCCTAGGGGAAACTCCATTGACATAAGCAGAATTACCCCAGCAGTGATGCTGGCCTACTTCATTAGAAAGACTTCAAAGACACCTTACATAATACAAGCTAGTATTTAAAAAAAAATAAATCCCAGTGGGAATCCCAGGATAGAATAACAGATTCAGGTGTTCTGAAAGGTAATTTTCAATCTAAATGTTTGGACTGTGTTCAGCAAGATAATTTTTCTATATTATATTGTCTCAGCCGTGTATTGGAAAAACAATGACGAGGATATTTAAATCTAAATAGATGTAATGTTCTAAATAAT
>VXBO01014699.1:56675-101989 GCA_013400135.1 Rhinoptilus africanus
TTTTTATTCTGTGAACAGAAAGAATTATATTGGTACTCATCTGAGATACATTTTGAGGTGACAGTATGTTTTGTCTGGTACCATTTCCCTAACAATATCTTTTCATTCTTTAATAACTTGCCTCCTCTTTGTACCTCAATCTTGACATTGCTAAGGGTTTTTTTCAACATGATGAGACATAATTAGTGAAGCAGAAACCTCCTCACTGTGGCATATCAGTCACTTCATTATTTTCCTTTTGTAGCATAGAAGCAAACCAAATGAGAGTTTTGATAGATGCACAGAAGTTTCTAACCAACTTTGGCAGCAAGCTGCAGGTCTGAGGTGTATCAGCAGTGTGCTTGAAATCTGGTTATAAGAAAAGAATGCATAAATAGTGACAGATGGTTTTTTCCTATATGTGGAATTGCATTTTTATTAGCAGTGTGTTGTAACATACTGCAGTGTAATAACAAAACTCGATGGTTTTCATGTATGAATTCCAATTTTTTTAATTAAGGTTATTTCTCTTTATTAATTAAGAATGAATTAAAATACATAGGCTTGATGAAGTTGGAGTGACCATACCAGAAATTTAAACAAAACCTCATATAATGCACTGAAGCCATCTGGTGTTCCACGCTTACTCTGTCATGAAGTCCTACTTTGGTCCCCAAAGGTGTCAAAGCAAATAGCTTCAGCTAAGGTTGACAGTGTGTCTGAAAATACAAAAAAAAATTCAATTTGCTCAGTTTCTCTCTACTTCCTCCTGCTTTAGAGATTTTATGAGCAAGTAGGTTCATTTTTTAAGATGTCTTAAAGCAACAAGAAAAGCACCTTTACTTTAAAAAGACATCAGAGGATCACTGTCAGAAAATGTCCCACCATCAATTCACAAAACCCACTATTATAAAGATGGTTTCCACTTTTTGAAAGCTGGGAAAAAGTTGAATCTTAATTTTGCACTTACTGTCATGGAAGAGGGGTCCATATTAGTGCTGCGATTTAGATGGTTAGTACCTACATTAGGACAGATTAATTTCATATTCTTATTTTCTAAGACTAAATAACAATTCTAAATCATCATGATTTAAAAATAAAAGTATTTTCGTGCCTTGCTCGGGCAAGGATACCTTAATTTCCAAGTTATATTTGTATAATACAATGCAACAAAGTGTATTAGCTGGGATCCAGCCAGACTTTGGTTTAACAGAGATTCAGTACTGAAACAAGTCAATTTGAATGTGCAGCATTTGAAATTTTTGTCAGTGCGAAAATACTTAAACTCTTCAAAACATAATTGGGAGTTACCATATTTTTTCCCTATTAACTTACTGATGGCCACAGCAGGAGGTCAATATTTATTAGTACTGAAAAATGAATACTTTAAGTACATATTTTTACATTTACATTCTTGATTATTAATATTGAAACCAATTACCCACCCTCATTCATAGATTATATGTCAGTGCCAAATCCCTCTTCACTCTACTTTGTGAAGATGGTGTTATTCACTCACACCAAAGAGATCTCAGGGGATATCAGCATATATACAACAACTAACAACACTGCCAGCGTCACCCAGATGGCTTGTTAGTGAAAAATTCCGTCGTATGCATACCATTCTTCAGCTGGAAACACTAAATGCACATTAGGGTGCCTGTGTGGAAAAATATAAGTCAATTCAAGAAATATGGACACTAGAATATTAAACAAAGCCAGTGGTTTAATCTCTCTTGTAGCAGTTCGTGAAAGACTTCTTTAGTTCTCATCTCTCAGTGAATGGCTGGTTACTCACAAAATTGCTGTCTCAAACAGAAACTATTAAGGAACTAGATTTGCAGCTGGATAATTAAGTGTCTTTATCTCTTTGTAAATGGGCCATAAGCCATGCTATTTCAGCTCACTAATGAGGACCACTTTGTGGTATTCCTAAGTGATGTCTTCCAAATGCACAGTGAATGGAAGTATTACTGTTGTTACCAGTCACTAAGGCTGGATTTATTGGGAAACAAACTTGATAACTTTTGGTAATTTATTAGGTAGTAAATAATTATGCACTAGAGAGGGTGAAAGCTCACTACATTAACATCGTTTTCCAAGACCGAGTCAATTCCTACAGCACTATAGGAGGGAAATTCTGCTTTAAATGATTTATTTAATAAGTAGTTGGATAGCTTGAGTGCTCTTCCTATGCAATTGTTTGGCTTTCTTACTTCAGACTCTTGAAGAGTGTGTGGGAGGGAAAAATAATATTCTGTTAGTTGCTAAAACATTTCTGTAAATGATAATGTGAGGCATCTAATTGGCTGCGCCTTTTCTCTTTCCTCTCCACCTTAAAAATATGGATCTTGTATGTAGTGAACTGTAGTGTTCCTGATGAATCTGAGACTGGACTAGTTCCTAGGCTGGTAGAATTGTTGTAGTCCTTCCAACAGCATTTCAGCCTGGTAGTGATGCTGGTTTGTACTAAGGGAGGTTTGCACATCTATTCAGGCTGCCCACATGCGGTGAGTGGTATACATGCAGCCATGAAGGCCCAGGGGTTGGTGGCTAAGGGGTTATTTTTGCTTGTATCATTGCTCCTTGGAAATAATATTCTTCTACTTGTCCACCCAGTCTAGTGATGGAAGGGTCACAGGATTAATCAGATCATTGAGCTGCTCCAGTGGAATAATAAACCTGTAAAACAAAGAAACAAGCAAACAACAAACAAGCAAACAAACAAAACACCCAGGCCTGCCTCTCCCCTTCCCCCCTCCCACCAAACAAACCACTTTTGGGCAGACCTCCTATTGGCTGATTCAGTCTGTGCCTATGGAGTCCACAACCAACAGAAATGGGAAGAGCAGCACTGCTCCTGTAAGTGACACCCCGCCATTGCATTGCATTTTGGGTTATGACTAAGTTCTTTAGACACTAAAAATGTGTGTGTATATATATTTATTTATACTGCCATAAACTCTGAGCACTTAAATGAAGGCCAGCATTTTCCATTCTAATCATTCAGCAGATGAGCATGCCCAAGGAAAGAATTCTAGACTTCTGTTTTGTCCCATGTTCTAATATGGCCATGTAAGTTCAAAGTAAGGTCCCAAGGCAGTCTTGAATGAAAGACACAGGAGGTGCTAGTTGCCTATTAATGATGTAAATTAATGTAGTACTTTGTAATTGTTACAAAGGAACAGAAAGGAAATCAGAAAAAAATATGCCATAGTATAATTCATTATATGCTCAAATACTGCATGAAATATTGTACCACACATCTCAAAAAAAAAAAAAAGATTGGAAAGCAATAAAGACAGATGATCAAAGAGGTGAAATAGCATTCATTAAGCATATCAGAGATAATTCGGGCAGTGTAAAAGATAATGGAGAATGCAGTAAAAATTGTAGAGCATGGATGCAGAGTTACTGACACTTTCAACTATGAATGAAGGGTCACCAGCTGAAAAAAACTGGTTAAAAGCTAACAATGGGAGATTGTCCTTCACATGGTACGTGTATGGAGTTCCTCCGTGTGGGACGTTGTGAATGATTAAAATTCATGTGAATGATTAAAATTCATGGAAGAAAATTCTTTCAAAGCCTATTAAATATACAGATATTATATCTGGCAGAGGAACCGCCTGTGCTGTAAATTCCTGGATATGCTTGCCTGCTCTTCTGCTGTTCTCCAGTCATCTGCTTTGGACATCTGTTCCCACTGAAGACTCCTTTTTGGGTCAGGTGTTAGTCCAGCCCTTGTAAAACCTTAGGATCCTCCTGCAGAGGGAAAGGCCTAAAGGGAAAAGCAAATAAGGAGAAAATAAGTAATTATGACGATAAAAGCAAAGAAGAAAGCAGAAGAGCAGTGAGTGTTAAAAGGTCAAGTCTGGTGGAGAAGCCTGATGACTTCTAGGGCCTCTGATGCTGGAGATGGGACACTGGAGAGGCTGGAGCAGCAATGTAACCTGGTACAGCCACTCTCCTGGCTTCATTTGGGACTAATCAGAGACTTGACCATAAAGTTTTATAAACCAGAATCTGCAAATTTATAATCTATAAACTTGATTACGAAGCAATAGTTCCCAGAACAGAAATATTTTATTCCAGTATGTCAAAATGAACTTTTTTTTCCAACTTGCCTTTGGCCAGCTCTTTTTGTTAGATGCAGAGCAATCTCACAAAGCAATACTACTTTGAAAAGCATTTTGGTGAATGTATAGTTTGCTGGAAGGAAAATATATGTCCAAACTCCATTCCTAAACTTTCTCTCGCCTCCCTGATAAACAAGTGTGCGTACACAAGCATGTGCAAACAGTGACTTATTTGAGAAGACAGATGGATTATGAGACATCCAGAAGGGGCTTTCATATTAATATGCCCCCTGCTCCTTTTTTTTAAGATCATATTCAAACTTTGTGTAGGTGAAAATATACCATAGTATTAATACAGGAGTAAATAAATTTGATGTTAGAGAAAATCTTGAATCAGGTAGTGGTAGTTTGTCTTTATAATCATTTAGAATTGGGTACTAAGTGCATGTAAGTTCACATTCAAAACTTTTACTTAACTAACTAGATGCATAAGAAGTTGCTGATTTTTTATCAATAAGAACTAACTGCGCTATTTTTTAAATTTCACACCTCTCAATGGATTGTAGTTTTCTAATTCTTTTTTCCCATTGCCTATATTGGTTGACAGTGGTAGCTTTAATAATCCAACAATACTTTTTGGAGAGGAAAAACACATAGTACGTATTAAGTACCTGAACACACTAGAATCCAGAAAATGCACTTTTCAAGTCCATTTTGACAGGGACACAAATGGGCTGTTACATGGCCACCGTTTTAGTTTGTAGTCAGCACTGTGGTTATCCGGAGAGTGTATCTGACTTGAAGGCAGCCTCGAGGTTTGTGCTTTCCCTGTGGTTTGTGTAACATTTGTGGCAAAAATGTGTCTTCACAGGGTTGTCCTGTTGCAGGGAATAGTTGCACAGCACAGCCAGATATTCAGTTGCAGTTTAATGTTTTTTCGCAAGTGGAGGTTGGTGTAGGCAAGACCAGGCCACTGAAAAAACAGACTATACCTCTGGCTCTAAATCAGCAAAAACTGGCTGTAACTCTGCGTATTTTTCCTCCTCAAAACAAAAATAATCTTCAGCCTTTCTCTGTCAGATCTGTTTGTGGTTCCTGCTGCTAACTCTGGGAACATATATACATGTATGGGCCGTGTTCCAGGCCTTCTCACTGGGGATATTTGACGGACATCCTTTTGATAACATTTGCAAACTGTTTCTGATTTGATTCTTTGCGAGCCAGGCGCTATTTGCCATTATAACTGGAACTGTCGTGGTGCACAGCAGCTGCACCCAAATGGCTGGGAAAGAGGTCAGAGATACAGCGTTTCATAGAAATGTAGGATTCCCCACCATGTGTCTGGAACCATGACAAGATCAAGGCAAAATTTATTTGCAGTCGGGATCTAGACCGAAACTGTCATTTGGTAGTCCTTGAATGACCCTGTCCTGGAATTCTACAGCTGTAGGTAAAAGCCATCAATTTACAACCTTCTCCTGTTTGATTTTCTAGAAGCTGCTTATTTGGGGACATAAATTTTCACCTCAGATGCTTTTGACAGAGCAGCTAAAATTTAGGTCAATTCTGTTTGCCAATAAGATATGAGGAGAGACTTTTCCTTCCTGGCTTCAAAAGCATGATGAATTTTTTTTAATGTCTTTTTCTATGTATAGTGATTATACAGTCCTATAAGTCTATAAGAAAATTAGATTCATGTAAATAAAACATTAAAACAATGAAAATATAATAATTCACTAAGATGCCACAGAAATCTCTGCATATCTGTCCAAATAAGTCACCATCATGCAAAAAACCCAACAGCTGCCTTCCATTTGCTGGCAGTATCACTAAAGGACATAAGACGCTAGTGATTAACTCAGTCTCAAATGATTTCACAAATATGGCAGTACAGATCTTAAATAATTTAGTAAACATGAATGTGATTTTATTGATTCAGTCAACATAATGAACTGCAGTTTAATATTCTTTATTGCTTACAGACCAACTGCACTAGTCATTCACCAAATATCTGAGGGGGACTTGAAAAGCAAGGAGATAACCAATTCGTTTTCTCAAAACCAGTCAGAAATCTCAATTAAAAAAATCAAATAAATTATTTTAAAAATATATTTTTTTCTAGTAGAAATTATATTAGACAATTTTCATAGAGCTAGGAATAAGATAAATATTGTGTGTTTTAAATTTCATATTCCTAGAGGAGAATTTTAGGTTACTAGATATTTCATAAGGTATTTATTCTTAGTAGTGTCTTTAAACCTGGACAGATAAGCAGGCATCTTCATTTTTGATAGCGGTTAGGAACTAGTAGACTCATTTACTGTTGGCTTATTTTCATTACTGATAGCAGAAAAATTGTCTCACCCTACCCAGAGGCACACCCAACTAGCAATCAGCTAAGGGATTTCCCTGGCCATTGCTTTGGGGAAAGGCCTCACATGTCTAAGCTCTCTCACTTGCAAGCTCCAGTAACCCTTTCTAAGAAAACTGAAGAGGCTCCAACCTCAGGCGCTGAACCTGGCTTTCTACTGAAGGTTAATACCCTGTTAGTAGGAGCAGCAGAACAGTTGCTTAGCCCTGGCAGTTCACAGCCTCTGGATTAGCAGAGACCTCATTGATTTGGACTTCTGTTCCTCCCTGGGGCCACAGAGCAGTTGCGCTGCCAGGGCAACGTGGGAGCAGCCATCTGATAGAGCTCTGAGCAGTTATGTGTGGTACCTGCTCTATTGCCTGGACTTAAATCATCATCCAGGGCATCGAAGCAAAGAAGCAGCCGGAAGACTGATAACTGAAAGAAATAATTAATCAAGTAAGGAAACACAGGTAGCATAGCCTAAGGAAAAAGTTATTTGATTAACCAAAAGACTTTCAGAAGTGCAGTGGAAGAAGAACTTATTTTTCTTGTTAATTCTCCTTCTGTTCAGGAAAGCAGGATGTTACACATAGGCATCATTGCTTCAAAGGAGCATGACTTCATCACCAATTTATTCACTCAGAAAGTCAATCAAAAGAACCCTCCAGGGCTCCAAATTTTGGCTAAGCATTCAGGTTTAAAAAATGATAATATTATTTTGCTTGACATGGACTTATCTTTTTCTTCAGGTACATAAAACTTTGGCATAAGCATTGTATTTGAAAACAGCTATATAAATCTGTTTAAAGTCAATTAAGATCTTGAAGCTGAACAAAGCAATGCAATGGCTACATAGTTTGTTTTAGAAATACATTATTGGCACGTTGTTACTTTTTTAAAAATTTATTTAGACATCTACCATATGTGAGCCAATGCAACATTCAGGAACTTCACTTGATGTATAAAGGATTCAAGGTCTATGTAATGTTATAGAAAAAACAGTCTGGAGCTACACTAGGTAGAAGTGGTTTGGAAATTGTATGGAATATTAAGCTAGAAAAACAACAGGAAACCATAGAAAAAACATATTTTACCCTAAAAGAACATTACCAGTAACATTCCTGAGTATTAATTTTCTGATAACTTTGGGCTGTTCTTGCAGCCTGATGTATTACAGTCTGATGTATTAAGAAAAACTGAACTTTTGCTGGTCATGCTTAATATACTGTGCTGCAATCTGTAATAGTTCAGCTCCTTCACAAGGAGCTGATCTTTCCATCCAGTGGAAGCACCAACTCCTGTGAGAGGGACAGGAGGCACTCAAGGAAAGCCATCTTCTCCTGGCGGCAGTTGTTCACTGAATAAAACCCACTGCTGCAAAAGAAGGATATTGGGTTGCTTAGTCCATAGGAAATTAACACATCTGCCGTCTGTGATCTCAGGTATTTCAGCTGTCTGAGACTGAGATAGAAAGACTTGGGCAGTCTATGGTGTATCTCTGTTCTTCATTTCTTACATCAACAGCAGTTTTATTGTGTTTTTTCTAGTATTTAAGAATGAGGAAAAAAATACTTCTAAGTATGCTTCCTAAAGATCCATCTCCTTTGAAAATTATTCTAATTACTCTGAAATTAAAATCTTTCCTTGTTTAAAATTTAAGTAATACGAACTTTAGGATATACTCATGATTTTTTTGTCTAACTTTCAGTTAAAAAGGAACCAAATTCAAATTTCCTTGATTGTCTCTTAAGTAGTTACTTCCAAGTCATTTTCAATGTGTGTATAATGGTTAAATAGAGGTAAAATAATTTCTTTACATATAGATATTAAAATATAAGTACTTTAAGACTCAAGGGAATGAACACTCTGCCTCTGCAGAACTAAATACATTTTTTAGACAAGAGAGACTGATGTCTGCAGTTGGAACAACAGTATTAGAGAAATACAGTCCAGGAAGAATGGATCTAATCTAAAGCTCCCCGAAATCAATGAGAGGCTTTGCTTTAACTCCTCTAGGCTTTGGCTCCAGCCCCAAGTAATTATTCAAGTTGGACTTTGGCCCCTGATACTAACACCATCTGCTTACAGGAAAGTAGCATGTAATATTTAATTAACACAAATTGTGAAGGCCTCAGTTCTATGTCTTATCTAAAAAATAGCACCTTTGATAGTGCACTGTTGATGTGTACCTTGCTGAGGACCTCATTCCCTCCCATCTCACTGGGAAATGTGTCTTCTACTGCAGTGCCTGCACTACATTTTCCAAATGTGGCCAAGTTTCAAAGCCATTGATTTTCCAGTGGAAGTTCATATGCAAGTATATGAATGAGGTTTTATTGATGGTCTTGGATAAAAATAATAAATATTCAGCAAAGATATGGAAATGGGTAAGTAAGGGGAGTTTGTTTGTTAAAATCAAATTTTAAAAATAAAAATAAAACACATAAAAGGGAAAAAAGAATATGATGTGTGTAAAATGCCTATTTGGAGAGCAGGGTAGTCCTACAGTTCAGAACTGGATTTCTCACTATTTTTCTATTTTTACGTTTTCATAAAATCACTGAGGTAAAACATCTAACCTTTCTCTTCCTCAGTTTCCCCAGTGGTATTAATGATCTGGCAGGAATTTGCCATCCTAAAATACTGCTTTGAAGTGTTCAAAGGGGAGATAGCATATCAGTCTACAAAGCCTTGGTATTATTACACACTGTCTTATGGCCTGGATATTCCCACAGGCTGTGCAAGGCTGTTGCTTTTTTACACACCATTGTTGTTAAGCACCAGCTTTGCAGCACAAGACACTTCACTGAGCGTGAATAAGGCATAGTCCCTTTTGTACCTAAAACTCATATTTTCAGGCCAAAAATTAAAAAGACACGACGAGTATGTCTGGGGGACTTAAATATTGTTTCCTCATTGTAGGGATTAATGAAGTGCTGGCCCAGGCCCTGCACAGCACTTAAGGACATGTTTAACTTAAAGAATCTGAGCAGACTGATGGATTTCCATGGGAATACTGATGTGCTTAAAGTATGTGTTGTTGGAATGAAGTCATATCCTTCAGTAACGTGTGGGGTCACACTACTTTTGTTTGTGAAAGTGAAGGAACATTCTCAGATCTTACTCCTTCTACAGGGAATCTCCTGGTTTTTCAAGACTGGGATCCTCAAACATCTCACCCTCACGATTTCTCAGCCCAGGCTCATGTATGTGATCTGTCTGCAATATATAGGATCAAGACACGTTTCCTAACGTTAATTGTTTTCCTGTTCTAAGCCAAAAATAAATTCAGTAAATCATGACTCTCAACAACTAACTTCAGCAGCAGCAAGGATTTTTCTTCTTTTTTCCAGTAACTGTATTTAGCAACTTTTATATATGTAGATACAAAAATCATGAAGTAAGTCTTTACCAAAAAAATAAACATAAGCAAACATCTCCCTTGCCCAAGCCCCTGGGCTGCTCAAAAGGCAAGTAGGGGCACAAGCTCTTTTCTTCTGAGGTTCTGCGTTGCTGTCTTAGGTGAGCATCTGTCTCCGATCACAGCACTGAACAAGCTTGTCCGCCTCCATGTGCCATCTCTGGGGCGTTCTTTGGCAAACTCCCAGATACAGCTTGAGTCAGGGGCAACACCTGCAGCTGCACAGACCTCTGCCGTCAGGAGGAATGTGCTGCGTTCACCTCTTGGTAGACAGGATGCTCTGCTAAGCTATTTGCATATATATGCTATTTGCATATATAGACTGACTTCTGCTGGTGCCTACTCTGCCATCTATCTGAAAGTTTCATACTATCTTTGGTGGAATTTACCGAATGCCCTAACTGTTTAAGGACCATAGCACTGTTATTACTGTGTATGTTTGAAAGGAATACAATATGCAGAAGTGAACTTCCCTGATACAGAAATGCTTAAGATTGATGTTGTAACTTATCATGGTTTTTTGTTTTGCAGTTTTATTAAAGAATGCAAAAAAGGAGGAAGAAAAGCCTTTCAGAGACTGTGCAGATGTATACCAGTCTGGTTTTAACAAAAGTGGAGTCTACACTATTTATATTAACAATGTGTCAGATCCTAAAAAGGTAAAGTGAATATTTGTTTTGTTTTCTTATTTGATAATATGATGTTGCTCTGGCCTTAAAGGAGCATCTGAAGCCATTATTGACGTTCTCATTCTGCAAAATAATGTACTAGAATAAATAACATGGACTGTATTCAGTCTTGAAAAAAATATAACACAGTGAAGAAAATTATAAACTGTATTATTCCAGACATTCCTTTTTCTCACTGACAGAAAATCCTTCCTAAGTTGCAACAGACATTCAATAGTTGACTCACTTCCTCCCACTTGGCAAGTTCAGTTGAGTAAGACTATAACTGCAAATAAATCTGCAATGGAGTTTAGAAGAGAATTAATAAAGTGCAATAATGAGGAAGCTGATGGGAGGATTATCTGGTAGCGCGGGGAAGAAAAAGGTAAAATGAGTGATTTTTAAAGATAAAGGTTTACAAAAATCCTGCCTCTTTTGTAAGGAGCAGGGAAGAGCATTTTTGGATGTAAATAACACAACATGCTGAATATTTGCACTGTTTGAAAGTATGTATAGTCGAGTTCTTCTCAAAAAAGATCTTAGGGAGGGGTTTTTTATGAAAATCAAACATTAGCCTGTAGGCGACTGATTTTTGGAAGGTTTTTGGTGCTAAGGTACCTGAATCAGTTGAAGCTAGGAACATAAGAGAATAACATAAGCCTAATATATATGTGGAGGAATGCTGGCTGTCCCTGCCTGTTTGGAGCAGCCCCCAACAAAGCTAAGAGCCGATTACCTGGGAGAGGAAAATACAGTGATGTCCAGAAAGTGGGAAAATGGGAGGGAGGGAACCAGATGTGTCTGGAGAATTTATTCTTACTGCAGTAAAATCGTGACCTTGAAAACAGAAAAAGGCAATAACAGATATTACTGATGTTATTGTCTATAGTCATTTTATAATGATACTAAGGTATGTGAAACTTATTTCTAAACTGAATTTGGTTTTATTAGAGGCCTTTGGAAGCCTGTAGATGTCAAGATGTTACAGTCTACTGAAGATCATTAAAGCATGAATAGAATTGGGGTGGAAGAGTGCTATAGGTAAAGATCAATGTAACTCTGGTGAATGTGATTGGAAAAATAACTGACATGACATAAAATACATAGACACCTTCAAGCAATACTGAACAGAACCAGAACAGTAAAAGCAGCTCTGTAGAAGCTGTTCAACTCAAACCAGAAATGTAACATCAAAATCCAAATTGCACGTACAAATTGTCAGTGGCTTTTCTTAGCCTCATTAAAGTTCATAAACCATCCCCATAAGCTGGGTGGCAATGAAAAACAATGGTTACCAGAAAGTGCTGTGGCACTGATGCTTTTGGTATATTTACCTTAAACCCGCTTTACCGGTAGTACAAGGACAGTGACACTATGGAAGCCACCCTGTGTTTCTGCTATATCCCTCTCTGCAAACACTGTGATCAATCAATACAGGCAGCAAAAGTCAGCTGCTANCTGTTTCTGTCTTGCCCTAGCGATAACGCAGCAAGAGCTGATCCCAGGGACGTGAGGAGTGCAATTGCTTTAATGGATGTTTTTTCAGACGTTAAGGTCGTGTTAACAGTCTGCAAGGTAGTGCTGTGCAGAGATAGCTGCACTAGTTCCAGCTGAGATAGCTTCAAAATCACATCAATGCAACACTGTGCCAGGACTAATTAGCCCAGAGGCAGCACCACGTTGACACAGTTAGATTGCTCTGGGACCCAAATATCCTGATAGGTATACTCCACGGAGAGATACCCACTTGTTTAAAGCCAGCTTAGTTATCTAAATTACCACTTGTTTAAAGCCAGCTTAGTTATCTAAATTACCACAATGCAATGCACAACTCTCGCATGTCTTAAGAGGCCTAATATATTGTTAGCTTTTGTAATACTTGCAGCCATTGACAACTGTTTCATTTATAGAAATTTTATGCTTCAGGTCACAAAAATACACCTTAATTTCATTTTATATTTCCTAAGGAATACTTACTAGAATCTTGACATTCAGTAGAAAACAGCCCTTTGTCATATATACAAATATAACTGTCAGTTATAGTTTTTTTCTGTTTTACCTTCATATATTCATAGAAAAGTATCCATGGTTACAGGTCCGTACCATTTATATGCCTCCTTTTTATATGCTTACAAATTTAGATTGCAATTTTTCTTTCATGTTCCTAGCTTCAATAGTTCATTAGTTCAGTTCTTTAGTCTTCCAACCCTGCATCAAATATTAGTGATTCATTTCTTTTTAAAAGGGTCTTAATAATATTCCATATTTTTGAGATGGCAAGAGAAAAAGATAGGCTTGAAGTATTAAGCTAATTAATTGGCTTACTTTGATGTGTGTGCGATGCCTGATGGTGTTGACAAATGATTGTCTCTAGGCCATAGTGAGAGCAAAAGCAAGAAGAGTCCTCTCACTCTCCTACAGAGATGGGATCAGCTAGAGGGGAAGCAGAGGCTGCTGATGAGCAGACGAGTGGTGGGAGTGAGTTTGTTGCCATTTTGGAGCTGAAGGAACAATGTCAACTTCAGGAGCTGAAGTAGGCCAGGGAGACTGGTCTGAGTACTCACAGAACCTCTGTATCTCCCCTTGGATCAATGCACCGGAGTCTCTTACTCTTTCCAATGCCATCGGAGTCATGGCTTCTACCAACTTCTAGCTGTGTTGCACTGAAAAGATAACGTTATTAATTGCTAATGGGGTCTATATGTCTGTGTCATTATGGCTCTGCAAAAGCAATTGCCACATTGCAGCCGTCACTTCTTCTGCTTTGCATTCTGACTGTGGACTTCGCACCAAATTGGTGTCGATGGTCTCTCTGAGCATATCTGCCGGAATTTTAACCCATTAAATGTATGCTATCTCCATATACTGTAGAGGCTGTTGTCCCCACGTGTTTACCTTCAGGCTTGGTTTCTGCCCAGCAGATATACATTCCATGAATCTCAAGGGGGCTCATCTTGAGCGTCTTGCTCCATGCCAACAATGTAGACTTGTGAGGTCTTAGTGTAAACGCACTTAAAATGCAGTATGTGGTAATCCCCTTCCTTTCGTTTACTTTAAAATTGGGATGATCTCTAAATGATAATGATGAAGTTTATAATAATGTCATCCATAAAGTTAAAGTATTTATAAATAATCTCATATGTGCCTCTTAGTAGCTTGAGTATTTTTACCCATGTATTTAAGGAAGGGCAATAGTGCGATGCTTTGGATGCTCTTTTAGCCTAAATCAGGTTATCTTCATAGATACATAGAATGGTTTAGGTTGGGAGGGACCTTAAAGGTCATCTAGTTCCAATGCTCCTGCTAAGGGCAGGGACACCTCCCAGTAGACCAGGCTGCTTAAAGCCCCATCCAGCCTGGCCTTGAACACTTCCAGGAATGGGGCATCCACAGCTTCTCTGGGCAACCTGTTCCAGTGCGTCGCCACCCTCACAGTGAAAAAGGCTGCTATAAGGTCGCCACTGAGCTTTCTCTTCTCCAGGCTGAACAATCCCAGCTCTCTCAGTCTGTCTTCATAGGAGAGGTGCTCCAGCACTCTGATTGTCGTTGTGGCCTTCCTCTGGAATCACTCCAGCCAGGTCCACATCCTTCTTGTGCTGAGGACTCCTGAGCTGGGTACAGTATTCCAGGTGGACTCTCACGAGAGTGGAGTAGAGGGGCAGAATCACCTCCCGTGACCCGCTGGCCACATTTCTTTTGATGCAGCCCAGGATACAGTTGGCCTTTTGGGCTGCAAGCACACATTGCTGGTTCATGTTTACTGACAAAAACTCAGAATCTAAAGATTCATACAAATTCGAAGTCACTTTTCTTCATCCTTTTCTTTTCTGGTAGAGGGTTAAATATCAGAACATTTTTAAAGGTGTTTAATGTCTGAGTGCCTTGAACTTGTCTGGGACAGAAGCCAGCCCAGGACATTTGCTGGCTAGAGCTATACACAATGAACATCTATAATCAGCTTGGCACTCCTGTTAATACAGCAGGTGTTTGTGTCTACCACCGTGGCAAGTGCCAGACCACACAATGATGGCTAGTGAACAATGTGCTGCTGTAAATCTTTCTTTCACTGTGCAGTTTTCATTTTTAATTTACTATATTATTCAGAAAACATCAAAGTCTTTTTATAGGTATTTTATTGTATTTTAGTATGAAACCCCCATTGTTTGTGCGTGTCTTTAAAATGAGTAGTCTTAGTACAGTTGAGGATTTAATGCTTTAAAAATTGGCAATGTATTCATAGGAGCATGAAATGACTTGTAAGGAGAGTAAATCCATCATTTAGAAATTCTCACTGTAAATGGGACTAAAGAAATTAAATCCTGTAGATAAATGTTTTCACTCATGGTGTCTTCCCTGAAGGAGAAATAGGGTCAAAATATTTGTTTAGCAAATTGTGGGTTTTCTTGTGGTTACCCTAAATCAAGTTCACATGTTTGCACTATTTGGTACTGTTTCCTTCCTGTACCTACGCAAGGACTCCACTCAGCATTCCTGGAGCGAATTAAAACAAAAAAAGCACTTGCACAGGATTACTATGACAATGCTTAGGAGTAGGAAATATTTGGAATCTGCCTGAGGGTGGAATATGGTTCTCTAGTCAACTGAGGGATGCGTTTTTGTTTAACTGAATTGGACAGTAACCTTCAATTTGGCAAAGCAACTTAAAGCTTTAAATTACTGACCATTGCTGGATGGATTGACTCTTGTTAATGTGAATGCCAAAAGCTAAGCTGATGGGTGACACCTCATCAACCCTCTTACATATTAACATCTTACTTAAAAAGAGGGATATAACTATGCAAGAGCACAGACAAATGAAATTTAGGATAGTTGCAGTGCCAATATGGCACTCATGAGAACACAGGAATTAAAATCAGGAAAATTAGCTTGAGTGAGTAGCACTGAGAAAATTAGTTGGGTCTTAAAATCAAATGTCATACAAAAATGGGAACAAGAATGAATGCTATCTCTTGCCACATACCAAGAAAATTGAATGGATAAGCAGTATTTGCATTTTTTCGTAAATTATCTTCTATATTTTTGAAAGAATAATGTAAGAAGAGTGAAAAATGAATGAAAATTAAATACCCATTTTGATTATTATATGGGTTATTCAAGACCATTAACAGATTTCAGTTAGCGCAGTATTCTATCAAGCTTTGGCAAAAGTGTTGAACTGTTAAATTATCCTTAATATACAGAATCTCAGCATCTAGGTTAGAATTGTGTAATGATGGCAGGATATGACCTTACATGTTCAGTAACTTCTGGGCTTGTCCCGCAGACCTCTGTTCTTGAGCCTGCTCCTATCTACACCCTCTGTCAGCTGTGGGGCAGCTTAGACTGACATCAGCTTTTTCTCTTCTGGGGCACTGCCTGGCATGCTGTAGGTAATATTACAATACAAAGCAAAACAGAATAATCTCATCTGTGCTACATTTTGGGCTACTTTAATGAGTATTTTCTGTAAGAATTCCTGAAGTTTCTTTCTTAGACAGAGTGACGCTCTGCTAGAAGGTATAGAAAACACTGTCACTGAAAAAAGTACTCATTTGTTAAGAGGAAGGGAGTAATTTTAGAGGCACTGCAGAAAAAAATAGAAAAGGAGCACGGAGTTAATGTGAAGATTAAAGCTGAGGATGCAGAGGGGGATGATGGGCAGATATTCTTGGGTAATGTGCTGAAAGAACAGGAGACATTACTGTGACAATTACACTGAACGTAAGGAGAGCTCTGGTTGTAATCAATCGATTGAGGATATCATTGAGGGCATAGGGCATGAATCCATAGGAAAACAGGCTTTCTTAGGTTCTTTATTCACAAACATTTTTCCCCCCCAAGATGACAGGATTCCAATGCAAGTTTGGTTTACTGTTTTATTTTGGTTTGGTTGTTTTGTTTTTTTTTTATTACTGCATAGGTCTTTTGCAATATGGAAATTGCCGGAGGAGGATGGACGGTTATACAGCATCGAGAAGACGGGAGTCTGGATTTTCAAAAAAGCTGGAAAGAATACAAAATGGTAAGATGAAAAGTGTGGAA
Source organism: Rhinoptilus africanus (assembly GCA_013400135.1). Classification (NCBI taxonomy): domain Eukaryota; kingdom Metazoa; phylum Chordata; class Aves; order Charadriiformes; family Glareolidae; genus Rhinoptilus; species Rhinoptilus africanus. The sequence goes on from VXBO01014699.1 coordinate 73,218, forward strand.
TAGCTGTACAGTTCATAGAATTGTTAGATTTCAAATAGTACTTCCTATTATCTTAAGCAGATAGTTCTGCCTATAGTGATGTGGTGTCATCTGCAGTCTTTTATGAGCTACCTTTTCCCATGCCTGTTACTTCCAAAAATCATAACATCCTTTTTACTCAATTAGTTGAGTATTGTTTCCTATGACTTAGGGTTTCTTTCAGAGCAGCTACTGCGATTAAAATGACGTCAGGACCAGGTACATGCACTAAAGAATGTTAAGTCTGTCCTTCTGAAGTTTTGACTTGCCGTGAGATTAAGGGGTAATAGGCATGTGATGATGTTCCTAATATATGGATGTTTTCAGCTGAGGGGAACTCCTTCAGAACTTGGAGCACCTCAGACAGGAATTAAAAGTTTTACTGGGGTTTATACCAAGCCATACAACACCTCTGCCAATCAATCCAATGTACTGGAAATGGTGAAACTTCAAATAGGATTAAAAGAAAATAAATAACTTACCAAATTACTGATGACATGACTTCAGGTGGCTATTTTCCCTTTGCCAACTCAAAAAAAATTTTACTCCAGTCTAAATAACTTCTGCGTTTTTTCATTCACTGCTTGATCAGACTTTCTGGTGGAGCTTCTTTCTCTGAGTCCCTGAGGACTGGCTTGGATTTCAGTGACATTCCCAGTGAAGTTTTCAGAACTCTGTTATCAGCCTGTAAGAGAGAAAATTTCTTTTTTCCAACAGTTTTCAAAAAGCACTAAATGAAGAGAGCATTTTAAAAGTTTAAAAATAAAGGCAAGTTCAGGCCAGTAAAAATTTATTTGGGAAAAAGTTCTGTTTCAGAACTTAACATTTCAGAAATAAATGTGTTATCAGATTATTGAACCAAAACGTCATTTTGGATTTAGTGGATGCTTTCTTTTCAATATTTTATATTACTTGAAAATATATATTGTAGGGGTAAAAACTAACCTCCGCTACTATGGGTAACCAGAGGATACTTCATAATATATGTGAAGTAAATATAATATTAAAATGACAAATAGATATTTTTGAATGGATTTTCAAAACTGGAAATTTTTAGAATTCATAGAATTTTTACTCAGTGGGAAGCATGAAGAGTCTTTTGTTCTATTTTGGTTCATATATATAAAAATATATAAAATAAAATACAAAACATCAATTCTTTTTGAGGAACCCAAAAGTTGAAGATTCTACCGGTTCTACTTATGAGGAAATTAAAATGTGTGTATACAACCTAGCTTGTCCTCTGCATATGGGCTGTTTTAATTTATACATACCATATGAATTACTGAGATTTACTCAGTTTTTCTCTCCTGTGCATTTTCTTAGGCCATTTAATAAAAATAGCTCTTCTTTTTAAAGTTTTCCCATGTGGCCTTTTTTCATACCTATCCCTTCACTTAGTCAAATTGCTCAAATTTTCCTTAACAATGATGTGAGCCTGTTAAGGATTAGATTATGTTGGTTTTGTCTAGTTCAAATAGACTGAATTAATTTTACTTCCCTTTAGGATTGCCATAGTCTTCTATGATAATTTGCTTCTGCCAAATAAAAAATTTTGGACTTTTACTGATAGCTATCCTATAAGTCATGAGAAAAGGTGGGATTTAGGCTTGTCTGCTTCTGTGAACCATTTCACCAAAGTAACTAGCTTAGACTTCCTTCTGTGATTATCTTATCACCAAAGGTTGGATGATAGAGGCTGGTGGATGCTCTGTGGATTACTGGAATACATGACAGCGACTGAGCTTCAAGGCAATGACACCACTAGCTTAATTCCCTCACTGTTTCAGTGTGGGTGCAAGGTGTCTATCAGATCATATCCTCTCTCCTTCCTGACACATCTACTTGCTGTTTCTTCCAATGGAAACCAGGTAGTGTGGTGGGGGACACAATGGTACTTGGTCTTACTTGGAGTGGCTGAACTGAGTATGTGTTCTCCCAGCCCATAGTCCAGATACAGCTTTCCAGATTTACTGAGACATTCTTGTTGTGCCTGTATCTCCAAGGCCCCAAATCTAACAGAAACAACCAATATCATAATAATACAATAACAGTAATAATAAGTCTCTGGGGCTTCTTTTATTTTCAGTACATTTAGTTTTATTGGAAAAGAATCTGGAAAACTGTTGAAGTTATTCAGTTACAAGCAAGTACTGACTGCCAGCTTCTGAGCTGGACAGGGACTCAGGCCACCAGTCTGCGGTACTTCCAGTGCCCTCACAAGTTGTTGTCTGTTCCAGTTTTATGAGGCCATTGCACATTTTCTCCGTCTCTAAGCTGAGATCCTTGCAGCAGGTAGCTTGGAAAGGATGGAATACTCTCTGCAAAAGTGTGTGACAATGCTAGTGGGTTACAGAAGTCTCCTGGCAGCAACTCATTCTGCAGAAAAAATTTAAGGCAATCATTGACTTTGATTCAGTTTCATGTTGATGTCTTTGGCTTACATGCAGTAATCAATTCCTGTTCTATATATTTTCCAGACAGCATCACAGAAAGCAGGTTGAGAGAGACATAAAGTAGACATAAATCTTTTGAAAGAAGGAAATATACAGCTCCATCCATACATAAATTGCCATCAAGTCAGTGATACTACAGTAGTAGCGGTCCTAACTTTTTCTGGTTGTTCTTTTGGCTCCATTTCCATTACTGTTCAATCTCCACTCTGGAAAATAAAATTACACCTTCTTTGGTATCTAAAACAGCAGGTAATGAATACAAAACCTTTTACACAGATTTTGTTACACATGATTAGTTATGCCCTCTTCTTCCTTTATGGCATATGTGCTTACCAGTATCGTTCAGTTTTGTTATCAGTCTTATGCACTGCAGTGCAATTTGTTTGTTTTCTTCTAGGAACTCATTTCTGACTACAAAATCTCTTGGATCATTTCAGTTTTGTACATTCAATGCTAACTGGAAAAAAAATAGAGGAAACCCTGTGAGTCCATCCTCCCATCCTTTTCTTATCAGTATCTACTACATCTGTTCTTTCACATTTTGCAATAGATTTTTCATCATAGTATTTGTTGCTTATCAGAAAAATATGAAGTGAAACAACAAATAATTTCCTTAACAACAGCAGCTAAGATCACCCTGAAGCAGATTTCAACTATTATTCACATTTCCTTGCTTGAGGAGGGAACATAAAACACTATTAGATTTTTGACTTGTAGAAGGAGAATGTAATTTAAAAACTGTTGCTTACCATCTGCAAACCTGAGACACTTTTAGAAGGGGGGTTTCCACAAGCTTACTTTCTAAAACACAGTTTCTGGCATTTATTAGACAGTCATTAGCAATAATGAAATCCAAGCAAATGATTAGTTCATGTGCTAACTTGGCTATCAGTATTTCTTGCTCAAATTCCAGCTTTTCAGTTCTTGGATGGATGCACCTTTCCCAGTCACTGTCTCCATTTTTGCCAGATTAGGTGATGGAATATTGGATTTGCTATTCTCTAGCCTTTTAGCATTCTATTTTAATAATTCACATGAATTTCACAGAAGTTATTCCACATTCAACAGCCCAACATTCATTATCCATTTCCTAGGGGGGCTTCTTGGGGCTCAAATCTATTGGGGGCTTCCTCAGACCTTTAAAATTATTTTCTTGCTTTCTGTCATGGGAGAAGGACTCTCAATAGGTATTTAAAATTATGTGCCTTGGCCAGCCCACAACAATCCTTTTCCTAGCCTTTTTTTTTTTTACCCTGCATGTCAGTATTTAATTGTACTGCATGCCTTTATTGCTGCAGTATAGTTATTTTCCTTTCTCTGATGAAAGAAAGCTATCACTTTTTTAATCATTCATAATGTCATGAGCTAGATTAGGATCACTTTTACGTATAAGACTCACAGCTGAATTTCTAAGGTTTATGGTAACCACCTTCTATCTTCCTGACCAGCAGCTGGATTTTCTTGTGGTTCTTTGAAGCAAGAATGAAGTTCAGCAGTAAATTCCACATGCCCTTAATCTCATGTTCCTGATTAACATCTAAGAGTCCAACACCAGTTCAGTCTTTAAAACAAGTTTGCTGCCAATTTATCTCAGAAGTCATCACTCGCAGTAGTGTGTGTCTGAAAAGCACATCTACAAAACCACTTCCGTTTCTGTTGGGGGGTTTCTTCTTTTTCTTCTCTCCTTAAAGCTGTTGGGTCAAATTGGTGGCTGGCTCCATAGTGCCAATATGATGTGACGCCAAAGCAGCATAATTTATGCTCTTCCGTGGCTTAAATTTTGCAGCACAGTAAGAACCGGACCAGAGATGGTTACTAGAACTTTCTCAAGAAAAGTTCATTATCTGGAATTACATTATCTGTAATAATCTGACTTTCCTCTGAGCCTCAGCTAATTATAACAGTATAACAAGTCTGGTGATCCATGTCTTCTGCTTACCTAAAAGACAGTTGAACACCTCTTCAGACCCTAAGTCTCTGATCTCCTTCTAGACCTGTTTTTTACCCTTTTTTATATACTCACAGTTCATCCCTATGAATATGATTTAGTTTGGACATAGGTCCCACCCATTTCCTGGAAGACCTTCTAGTTTGTGACAGTCAGGTTGCTGGTCACCTCCCACAGACTGCAAGTTGTGAGTGTCTAGATCTACCTGAATTATTCATAAAAAGAACTATGAAGCTATGAAGATTTTATTTTTAGTACCATTTTTCAGTTAATTCTGAAAACTTCCAGATGTAACTTACATTTAACTTATATTTGCAAAGTGTTCAGCTCCTGTTTTAGAATGTGGTCTCCTAATTCCTTTTATGGTCTCCATCTGGTTTTAGTCTTACTTTAATTTCTCTCATGAAAGTTTCGGTTCCAGTTTTCAGTTGTGTTATCATTCTTTCTGCCCACCTTTCCTGTCTCTAAGCACTGACTTTTTTTTTGTTCCATGTTGCTTCAGTAGCAATGCTAGCTTGCACTTTTTCCTTTTTCAAAATAGGTCCTCACCACAACTAACATTGCGTTTGACCTGAGCGAAGAGGCAAAAACTTAAGCTGTTGTACTGTTCCCTTTTGGAACATTAATTACTGATGTATATTTCCCTGATGCAAACCGATGTATGCAGTTTTGTCCATTTATAAAGATTGTACAGATTCTTTTTTCTCCCCATATACTTGAAGAATCAAACAACTACAGACAGAGCTCCAACCCCCTCCAGTCACATTAGGCTATCATGTTCATTACTTTCTTTTTCAAGTGAGAGGCTGACTGCGTAAAAAGCAATGCACACGGCAGATTTTTAAATAGTTTATGTAAGCTTTGTGATTCTTGTTCCACTATTTTAGTGGAAAACAACTTCAGAAGTGTGGTTTTTTAAAGAAAAATTACATAAAACATACAGCTTGGCTGAGGAGAATGTTCTTGATAGAAAAAATAAATTTGCTCATAATTTGAATGCTCATATTGTAGAAACAATATCTTTCATAATTCTTGGTTTTGTTAAAGCAAGGTATTCTGAATTATTTTTAAATCCTTTTCCAGTTCATAAGTATTTAAGCTATGCTATGCATTGATATGGCAGAGTCTTTACACTTCTTGCATTCGCAGTAGTCTGATATTACTGGTACATTTGCTGTATTCCTGTGTTCTCTAAAAGAGAACTCAAATACTATCAAACAGCTCTGAAGATGGTAACTGCTCTTTCTGTGAATATTGCATATCAAATGAGTTTGTCAAAATCTCATTTTTTGAATCTTCATTCATGCTAAATTTTTCCCTTTGGACTAAAGAGAAGAAATTGTTGGGAGCTGAAAAGTATATTCCACTGCAAACATATGGTGCAGCTCACTGAGTTCACAGCATGTCAAGTACTGAAATGACTGTTGAAACTAACTTCACCGAACTTCTGTTAGGGAGATTTAGAAGGATGCTGCTGTTGTTCACAGGAATTGAAACACTCATCAGATTTTCAGATAACAATTTGTAATTTTGACAGGAATTTGAAATAAGGAAACCTTTATCATCATGTGGAAAATGAACATACACTTATTAGCCAGAGATTCCTAGCTACCAACAGGCCTGTGGTTTTATGGCAGTAAGAGGTTTCCTCCACTGATTTTGGCTTAAGCTATATTAAAGTCATATATTTTTTGTTCACAAAGCAAAAAAGCATTACACTTAATGTACATATGGTCAGATATGTAAACCTTAAAAGTATGATTGTTGGTTGATCTCATATGGACATAAATTTTCATCTTAACTGTTATTACCCACAAGTTTTTTGGCAATGAAGGATCCCTCCTAAGGGCAAAGATATACAGCTGCTCCTGATAATTAGCTAATTAGATTTTATGATAAGAGTCTAGTCTTCCTCCTGGTGAGACTTTCTGTGTTTCCCTGTTTTGCACAGAAGGGGTCCAGTGGATGGGAATCCTACTCCTATTTAACTCAATACCTTTTTTCTCAACTCCTAGGCCATTCCTGTCCTAGCACATTGAAGGCGTGAACACAGCCTTGTGACACAAGATCCTCATCACAGTAGAGTTTCGGTCTGACTCAAGTAACGTTCCACAAATAATGCTCAAGCAGTTAGGGGTAAAAGGCCGTTCTCAAATGGCAGTTTGCACAGTTTTGCCTAGTTTTCAGAGCTGAGAAGGTTTTACTGTTAGCACATGGGTTATTCTAGTTTCCTTTCCTCTGCTTAGCAGAGCAGTAGGGGCTGTTCAGAGCACTCTTCACAGCTTCTCCTTCCCCCTGTCATTTAGTGAAGCAGTTCTGAGGGAAAGAATTGTTAGTTCAAAGAACATGGTGAGGCATTTTGAAGATAACCAGGGAATAGGAAAGGAATACAGAAAGTTTTGTGCGAGGAGAAGAGCCTTCATAACACTATCTGTACTACATCCACCCATCTACCTAGCTAGCTAACTACCTGGAGGTATATCCCGTAATTCCTTCTGCAGAAACAGCTTCACGTTCTTTCTCTGCCAGTAGTGTGAAGAATTTTATAAAGTGCCTTGCAATATCAGTGTTTCCTTCCTGCAAAAATGAAGTATTTGAGGACATGATAGACATGTGAGAGAGGCAAGAACTAAGGAATGCATGTCCTTGGAAAAGACAGAAGGTGTATTGCTTCTGTGCTCTTAACGAACAATACAGGTTGGGAGTGGTGATGGTGGTGTTGAATTATTATGTTGCATAAATAAATTTATGAGAGTGAGTTATCACTAAAACAGGATAAAAAAGGCACACTTCAGCCATGAATAGTTTTGTAACATATAGTCACAGACACATTTCTTATGATAGTACACTTCAAAGTCATGAGTTATAAGTTGCTTGCATCTGAAAAAAATCATTTACTTCAAGGGACTGGGATAGATGACATGGAAGTAATTTGTTTCTTTCAAACATTTACCAAGTAATTTGGATATAAGGAAATGATTTTTGGTGACTGGAATGTGTATTAAGATATTGTGTGAGTAACGCCTTTCATGGAGACCCACTTTTCTGTGATAAAGAATGACATGTCACGCTAGTTTAATAAAAAGTCACTTCTGACCGCAACTGTTACTCAGATAATTGTCACTTTCATCAGTGTTACAAAAAGAGCCAACGTATTCTCTGCTTCTCCTGAGGTCTAAATCCAGCATGTCCAGTGGAGATAGACATGATAACAAAGTGGTGAGAAACTATATTCAGTTTTATAAAAACATGCTCATGAAACTATTCTGGCCCTGACCAAGGCTTAATCTACAGTGTGCATTTCAACAGTATGATCTAAGGGAGCAAGAATGAAACAATATTTGTTTGAGAGGGCTTTGGATCTCTGGATTGGGCACCAGAGAAGATGTATAAAGGAAGCATCTTCTTTATTTTGGGGAATATTTTTGGATGTAAAATTATACATAATTTTGTGTTGGAGTGCAGTTATGTTTTAAATGTGTTATAGTCAGCAGAGTCTTCCATATGCAAATGTTACTGGATAGCATCAGTTTCAACTGTTGTGTTGACACATGGCTATATATACTTGTGCCTACTCTGCCACCAGTGCTTCAATTTAACATCATTAATGTACGCTGAAAAGACTCTTGTGGTCTTCCAGAGGCTGTTAATGTAGTCATGTAAGGTATTCTTACATGTAAAAATTAATAAATTTTATTTAAAGATATCACTACTCAGCTTAATTACACTAACAGCCTGTGGCAGAGCACCATGAGAAAGATCAATGTTATCAACCAAACTTTCTAACCAAAAAATGGAAATGATATTGTACAAGAGCCAGGTGAGATTTTGAGAGAGATTTTTTAAATTAGTGATTTGAACATTCAGTAGAATTGTAGCAGAAGTCCTCCCAAATCATGGAATCACAGAATCACAGAATAGTAAGGGTTAGAAGGGACCTTCAGAGATCATCTAGTCCACCCCCCCTGCCAAAGAAGGTTCACTTAAAGAAGGTTGCACAGGAACATGTCCAGGCGGCTTTTGAATGTCTCCAGAGATGGAGACTCCACAACTTTTCTGAGCAGCCTGTTCCAGTGCTCTGGCACCCTCAAAGTGAAGAAGATATTTCCTCATGTTGGGATGGAATTTCCTTTGTTCTAGCTTGTGTCCTTGCCCATTGTCCTGTTACTGGGCAGCACTGAGAAGAGTTTGACCCCATCCTCTTGACACCCGCCCTTTACATATTTATAAGCATTGATGAGATCCCCTCTCAGTCTTCTCCAGAATGAAAAAACCGAGGTCTCTCAGCCTTTCCCTCATAAAAGAGGTGCTCCATTCCTTTGATCATCTTTGTAGCCCTGGACTCTCGCAAGTAGTTCCCTGTCCTTCTTGAACTGAGGGCCCCAGAACTGAACACAGGATTCCAGGTGGGGCCTTACCAAGGCAGAGTAGAGGGGGAGGATGACCTCCCTCCACCTGCTGGCCACACTCTTCTTGATGCACCCCAGGATGCCGTTGGCCTTCTTGGCCACAAGGACACATTGCTGGCTCATGGCCATCCTGTTGTCCACCAGGACTCCCAGGTCCCCAGTGATAGTTGTGTGCTGTCATCATGGAACAGCTTTCTCTTCAGAGAGGAGCATCTCTTGCCTTATCTGTTCCATTTAGGACTCACTGGAGCAGTCATTCACTTTGAGGCTCATGTCAGATTAGCACTCTAACTTTTTGACTTTGGTGTCAGTCATCTTCTATTCTTGTTCAGCTATTTAGTGTAGCACCTGGGCCCAAGCAAGAGAGAAAAGAGGAACCCATAAGTCTGATGCCTGGGGTATTTAGATGGGTTAGGGGGCTGATATTCAAGTCCTGCTCAAACTCACATACAGGTTTGATTGTTGGTCCTTCCTGTAGCATTTGTGCTCCTAGTCATGTGCATCTTTGCTATTTGGGATGAATCTGTGTCTCTTGAAAAGAAGAGGGAATTAAGTCCTACCTCCAAAAGTTCTTTCTTTTTGCCTGAAGTGAAACAAAAGTACTTTTTTTTTTTTAGATTTTTTTTAGATTTTGAATTCTTAGTCCTAAATCATACAATTTATTTCTTTGCAAAGATCAAAGCAGAAAGTTCTCTTAGAGAAATAATTCATCTTTCTTAGATGAATTTCTTAGAATACAAACATTGAGTTTTCTTTTCTTTAAAACTTACCCACCTGTCTGGGATGCACTTCCTAGGAAGTGCAAATAGAGTCTCTGTATATTCCCAGGATCCACTTGTCCCAGAGTGAAGGTGGTTTGTTCTCTGAGGGAATTGAAGTCATTTCTATAGACCACATCTTTATTTCAAATAATGCAATGAATAGTTCAACATGATGGAAATGAAGAAGTATACTGACCTTTTTAGAAATTATCTTATGAAACAAAATCCATTCCACGTTCTCAGCTAAGGCAAAAGGAGCAGAGTATTCTTTATGGCTTCTGGGAAGACACTGCTGCTGTAAAACACTGAATTATTATCTGCTTTATTCAGTGAATTGTCTGACAGCAGATGAACCCATAGTATATATTGGCTGTGTCTGGTTTCAATTTTGTTTTGTCTATAAAAAGTCAAAGCTTCCTATGAGCATTATCAGACAAAATAAATAAAGTAAGAGAGATAATTGTTTAATGAACTTGGAGTAACATGATTCAAGCAGAATACCCCCACAGATTTTGCCAAAGCTAATAAAACTCTTTTGCACCCTACTTATTATTTTTGAATAAGTATCAACTTTGTAAATTCTTAAGGTCATTTTTAAAACCAGTATTGAATTCCATTTCTTTGTACTCAGGACTGCTTTAGTAGTTTTGACTCTGTTAATCACCATGCAATTGGAAATGAGGTGATGTAGAACCTGGATGTCATCTAGAGTAAATATTATAAAATCATGTACTTTTGTCTGTGGTTCCTGGTTCTAAGTATTTCAGTGCACACAAAAGAACATCCAATTACTATGCTTCTTTTTTTTATGTAACAGTTGGGCACTATGTCAGAATTTACACAATTTCACATAGTTATAGGCCAAAAGAACCATAAACCTCCTTTTCTTCATCCTAGTACATAAATGGGATTAAAACTGGCAGTAAGGTTCTATATTGTGTCATTTCTTTGCTCTGAAAACAATTGTTATCATGTATACAGGAACAATGTATTCTAAATGTAGTACAAAATGTCACCTGATTATTCCTTGATAAAAACCCCTATTTTACTAATTGGTTGTGATTTCTACGTCTTTTTGACTGCTTATTTCAGATTAAATTTTGTCAAAATATGATCTTAATGCAATTTTCAGCAGCAAAACCATAAATGTTTTCCATTGTGAACAAAAAAAAGAAACATTAAAAAAAAATTTATGCTAGGTCAGTGCAAAGATTTGCGTATCCTTTCTGTGGTTAGTAGTGGAGAGTTAAGAAAGCATATTACGATAACGTAAGCATATTTCCCTGCTATATTCTCCCAACTTCCATAAAGTGCTAATGAGGAAAGTGTAGGAGAACTCTGAAAACTTTTGGAAATTTCTTACCTTTCCTTATTACATTAAATACTCTTTTGGGAACTTTAAGCCTCTGATTTGCCAGTCATCCCAAAATGTTATGCAAATTTCAGGGGAAAAGCAAAATGAGTATTTTTGGAATAAAAAGTAAAGTTTAAAGAATTACTCCCTCTACTTGGAAACATAGAATGAACAAACTATAGAAAGCTAATGACAAAATAGTTTCTCTTAGTCATTTAGAATGCGATTTTGGAACAGTGTTTATGACCCACTGGGTTTCAGAGGGATTTAAAATGTAATTAACTCCAAACACATTCATGAAATACAGATGTTCCTTTTCCTAGTAGATTGATAGCTGACTTGGATCACCTCATGTACTTTCTTGAGTTTAAGTACAAAACTTTAACCAAATAATTCTGGAAGTATTTGCTATAGCAATATGAACACAAAAACCAGTGAGTATGTTGACAGGCTGTATATATACTGGGAAACAAAGAAACAAATAACAGCTATCGGTCTGGAATAAGTGAGTCCTGATGTTAACTTTTTAACACTGTGCACTAAGGCATTCTCAAAACCAAACTCCTTGTTCATGGAAGACGACAAGCACAGTCTAAGGCAGGGTTGAAGGCATCTTATCGCTTGGGACCCCACAGATTTGAGCAGCAGCATAAGCATAAATGTTCTGTCGACTGAAATGCTTGGATGTCATTACTGAATTTTCATCACTAAACAATTACTGAATTGCAAATTTATTGAGGTCTGCTTTTCTGTGAATTTTTGTCCTGTATCCTGCATAGAAGTCCCATTCTCGTTCCTAATAGTCTCCTGAATCCTTATTATTTTCTAAGATTCTCTGTGGCAATAACTTCAGTTCCCCTTTTATGTCCCTCAAATCTCTGCTAGGTGTCTAACAGTCCTCCAAAGCAATACATGCTCAGTGTCTGTCTGAGCTTGGCTGGCTGGTTTTTGCCGGCTGATAGGCAATTGGAATAGGCAACTGCTGAACTTCTGCTTCAGTATTTCTCCCAGCGGCAACTCATCCCAGGCACCAGTTCTCCTGAAAATTTGTTTTACTTCAAGTTTGTGTGATTTCTATCCCAACCTCAAGAGTGTTCAAAAAGTATTGCACAAAAATAAAGGACAGGTGGGCATAACAATTGCACAAGCTTGCTTCCTGAAGTTTCCTATGTGAAGAAAAAAAAAAAAAATCTGAAATGTACTTTGAAGACTAAAGATCTTGAAGGCAAATCAAAAGAACCTGGCACAATCCTCTTTGCCAGCCTCACTGTTGTGAATGGAAACAAAAGCTTAAATCATGTGGTTTTTTATTTGTTTTTTGTTTGTTTTTTTTTGTCTAATAATATTTCTTTCTCTTCTGCACAGAAAATGTTACATTATCTTGTCAAAGTAGTCCTGATCTTGTAGCAGCAACAGTCTGAGTAAGATATAAACAAGGGAAGCTGTGTAGTTATTAAGTCAGCCAAAGTATCTGGAAAAACCAGCAAGCATGCAAATCTTCCTGCAGGTCTGAAATAGAGGCAGTAAACTGCAGACTAAATACAGGTTGGAAACAGTTGAGTTTGGCATAATAAAATTATACTTGAAGAAATTGTTCCCAACTCTGTGCTTAACAGAAATGTACTGCTCCTCTCTGGTTTAGATCTTTGAAAGCTTTGAGTGCCTGTTTGTTTGTTTATTTCTTTTTCCAGCCATATTAGGTGTTTAATAAAATACACTACTTCTCCTTAGGAACATTCCTTCCTTCAGAGTTATGTTTTATATTCCACTTACTTCCTTGGTTTTCTTTTCATAAGAGCAAGGAGTTTGTTTAAAAAGAAGTTGCCCCTGACAAAAAAAAAAAAAAAGAATCAGTCTAGGCATTTCTAATCTGAGTTTCAGTATTGTAGCTCCTTATAATAGGATTATTTTTTTCGAAGCTAATGTGGTGGCTTTCCTCATAATTTTTTATATTCCTTTTTATATTCCTTCTGTTCCCTTTTGCTGCAATTTCATTTCCTCCGGTCAGGAGAGCAAACCACTTAGTGATAGATTTTCATCTTAGTGTAATAACACATGTGAAAAGGGAGAAGAAAGTGTAAATGCGAAGAAGAAAAATTATTATTATTTCAGAATAATTATATATGGTGTCTGGAGTTTATATAGAACACGTATGGGAACACATAATGTTAAAAAAGCCACATGCATTACATCCTGAATAGTCTGTAATCTAAATAAGATAAGACAAATATAATTCAATAGAGCCATAGTTCAAAGGGGAGTCTCCTCAGCTTGCCAGCACTGGGAAAAAGGGAGAAAGGATTTCCTGAAAATCTTCTTTTAAAGGGAGACAGCTGATAATAATAATAATAATATATCTTCTGTGAATAAGAAAACACGTAGACTGCAAAGAAATGTACTTTGACTGGTATGTAAACACCTATGCTCCAGCTTCTGCCTTCTGGATTTTAGGGAGACAATCTGCCTGTTAGGTAGTCACCGCAGAGCATATTTTCCCTTCCTCTGAGACAAGTGGCAATGACGACTGCTGAAAGAGGATGTCAGAGGCAAACCACTGACCGCTATGGTAGGACACTGCCAAAGCTGCTAACACAGGAGAGACCATGTGTGACAGTCATAGGGCAAAGAGACAACACAGGGAGATGGAAGGATCAAAGGAACAGATAGAAAACAGGGAAAACTACAGAAGGGTTTATCAGCTGTGGACAGGGTTTATGCAGGTGAGCAACAAGCTTTTGTATTTTAGGAAGTTTGCATGAAGCCAAATATGCGTGCGAATGCAGTCAAAGCAGTAGGTGAGAGATACAGAAGTATCATCATGCGAAAACGCTTGAGGAGCAGGAGCTCACCCTGTAAGACTGATGTGGTCAAAGCAAGATACCACCAGTAGTAGCTACAACTAGTATTTACAGGGACTTACATAGGAAACCAACTACTTGAGAAAGAGGATATAATGAAATAATGTGCAGGAAAGGAAAAGCAAACTAATGGTATCCTCCCATATTTCAGTTCGAGTCTTCTCTGAGACTCACCACAGACTACTGAGTTTCAGTTCTTGCAGACTAAACACTTTGTCCATGGGTAACACTTGATGGTCTCAGCCAAAAGGCAGACATGCTTATTCAAAACGTAAACTAGTGTACTCAGCGTAGCCAAACATGGCACGTCTTCTCAGCCTCTAGTATCAGTGAGCACCAAATACCTGCCTAGGTAGGCTAGTTTAAACAAAAATGACTCCTGAGTAGAGTGCTTTCTAATGTAATTCCCTGTAGGAATAACAAAAAAAATTCCTCCATTTTATATTTTTTGATCCTGTCATAAACTTTTAAGCTGCTAATCTTTTTTTTTTTTTTTATATTAAGTTTCTTTATAAGTTTGCAGCTGGCATATGCATTGCCTGGGTGAAGTATTAGCTGTGCTGTGGCTTCACTGAGCTGCCTCTGGGGAGGCAGGTTTTCACCCTCAATAGACCCAACTAGTCTGGGCTGAAGCCAGGGCAAAGCAATAAGGAACAAAAGAGAGAGGGCTGTGCTTTCAGTGTTTGCATCTCACATTAGGAGTGACTGAAATGTCATGTAGAGAAGTTCGATTTCTTGCCATTGTGTCTCACAAACACATTTCCCATTACCTAACTTCTAGTCCCAAGGAAGTCTCTTAATTTTACCCCCCTTTAAAAAATATGTGCTTTCTGAAAGTGTTCAAACTTAATCTTGAAAATTACACTGACTCAATCAACGGCACATCACATGGTTTAATTAATGGTCTGAGAGCAAATATTGTTTGTTAAATACCATGATGGGCAGTGCAGAGGGAAAGTAACTTCCTATCATGAATGTCAAAGGAAAATATTTGAGATCAGATACAGCCTAATCTATTCCAAAACTAGAATTATGTTATTGTTTATTTCTTTCCTATATCTGGCAATCACAGCGTAGTAATAGAGGGTAAATTTTTATCACAGGCATGAAAATCATCCAATCTTTCATTTAATTTGATCAGGAAATTTTCACAAGGGTCTTCTAAAACACTTCCAGCACATCACTCTAAGCAGATCAGGAGGTTTCCAGTTCCCATTTTTCCTAGTTTAAGAAATATGAATAAGTATAGTCATGTTGAAATAGTTTTTCACAAGTAAAGATTACGGTTTAAAACAGTTTTTATTGTTTAAAGAGAAAAGAAATGGAGGTAAGAGTTCTCAGGTATGAACTAATAATTTATAAAGAAAAACATTTTAATATATTATATTAATTTAAATTAATTACATTAAATAAAATCTTAAATTTAATGTAGTAAAATATTCACTAAAATTTAAACAACTAAAACCTGGAAGATGCACAAAAATATAGGTGTAGGAATATATTTTGAAAACTAGTTAAGCTTTTTCTTTTATTATTATTTTTCCAAGTTTGAAAATTGTATAGTTTCCTTAACTGGAAATAAGATCTCTGAGTATATGAAATGTGAGGACAGTTAGGTATCTTAAATATTCTACTGCAGTTTATTTTTCATTCTTAGAAAATAAAGTTACTTTACCCTCTCCTGTGCTTTGGATAGTCTATAGGAATAATCCTAACTCTTTAAGTTAAAGATTTCAAAGCATCAAAACATTTATAGATATCTTATTTCACCTCAGCAGGGTGAGAAAATAATAACTTTGCAGTAGCCAAAATCTCAGCCAGTATGATTTTTAGTGGGCCAAGAATGAAATAAATAAATGTTACAACTGAGGGTCACTCGCAGACATTATCCTGTCCAGCAGGTCTTATACACAGAGAGGATTTTAAACTCAAAACCTCCTCCTTCAGTTGTAGCAGACACTCAACAACAAATGAATGGTCCATTCTTCTTTAGAGATTAAAACATGAGCTGTCATCCACAGCTAACTTGAATTGTTTGTATAATCTAGGCTAATTTAAAGTCTTTTTAAACCTTTTATAGTGTCTAGTGGAATTCCGTTTTGACTTAATTTTCTTAGTGATAACTAGGATTAACACCATACAAAATGTATTACAGAATATGACTTTGTCCAGTATTCCCACTGAAGGATGTGCAAATACAGCATCATATTATTAATAACTGGTAATTGGAAAGTGATTTTCAACTGATAAACTCAACTGCCCTTTCAAGTATTGCACTTCCTACATGGTATGTATTAGTAGACTCATATTAATGATAGTCAAACTGGAGCACAGAAAGCTATGAAATGTATAGGTAAAATACAGTGATGGTTTTATTAATGTATAAAGATTCTACCAATTACAATAATTACATCTAGTTATTTTGCCAACTTTTTTCTAGGGTTTTGGTAGCCCATCAGGTGAACATTGGCTGGGAAATGAATTTATCTTTGCAATAACAAGTCAGAGGCAATATTCTCTAAGAATTGAATTAATGGACTGGGAAGGAAACCGGGCATATTCACAGTATGACAGATTTCACATAGGAAATGAAAAGCAGAATTACAGGTAAGAATCTATTGAAATTCTTTTGACTCTGCTGAGTGATAAATATTGTTCATCGTTCGCTTGTTAAATATGAGAAAGGACAATAATACGATACTGATTTGCATTAAAAGTGAATAAAGAGGGTAAAAATAAAATAGAAATCTGATTTCTCAGTGATGGAATGTTGGAGTAAAACTAACATATCTGATGCTAACTACCAACCAGGACCAGGACATGTGGTTAACAAATTATGTACAGTGTCCTATGTGTATTTGATTGATTACTCTTTTCCTGGCACAGTTTTAGCCTGATCCAAGTAGCACTTTTCCAGGCAATTCCTGAACACAACTGTGGGATTCCATGTACCAGGGACTTTTTTCAGTTCCAATGTGAGCAAGTCCATGTTAGTTTGTCGGAGAAGAAAGGCTAGCCATACAGGCATGAATAGTAGCGTACCACTAACTTTGAAGGCTGAAGAACAATCCCTAGCCTAAGATTTAAACGTTATTCAAATTTTAATATATCCTTTGTCATCTTTAATAAACTTTGCCTCAAAGAAAGAGCCTTCAAAGGACTTGGGCATAGGATTTGCTTCTCTGCCTTGGCTGATAACACAGGCACTGGAGATGGCTTAAATAGATTAGGTTTAATATGCTGATGGACAGCAGAGTCGCCCTGGAAAATCATCCTGAATCAGTCCAGGATGTCTATATGAACAGGGAAATACTTAGGAAAGTAACATAAAGTAAACCCGCTTTCATTAGATAAAAGGGAGATCTTTTTGTGACATAAACTGTATTTTCTGAACATAGAAACAATTGTGAAAACCGATCCATGAAAATTGTTCTCACTGAATAAGAAAAATGAGAGAGATGTATTTCAAAATTGTAGAAATTAAATCAGAAAGGGTGTACAGGCCTCAAAAAGTATGATGTTGAGTAACAGGAATAGATCTACTGTCTATATTCAAGTAATTTTTCAACAAAAAGTCAGAAGGAATTTGACTTAGGACTAATGACTGCAGTTTTGGTTCCTGTCCTACTCCATAGAATCACAGAATGGTTAGACTTGGAAGGGGTCTTAAAGATCATCTAGTTCTAACCCCCCTGTCACAGGCAGGAACACTTCCCAGTAAATTAGCTCTACTCATGCTGTCTGTGTGGCGTCCTTACAGTACAACTGAAGTTCCTCTTTCTAGGGAACAGGGAATCAGTTCCATTCACATTATTCTGGAATAAACAGAGCACAAAACATGGAGAGGTAAAAAGGCTCTGTCCATCTCTGTTGGCCCTTTGAGTTTCAGATTAATTCCTCAAAATTCACTCAAAGATATCTGAATATTTAAAGAAGATAACTAAGTAACACAGTGACAGTTATGGAGGCAATGAATTGTAAGCCACATGTAAATCTACATTGTTTTTCATGCTTGACAAATGCCCTAGTGCCTTGATCAGACAGATATATGTCCAACAGACATTTTGCAAACTGAAATTCTGTTGGGCTCTTTTACAAATTATTACAAGAATGCACATGACATAAAACCTCTTTATTTTGCTTGCCAGCACCACTATCTGTGATAGAAGCAACCCCAGAAGGCGGGCCAAGTGAAAGCCTGATTATTAAGTCCTGAAGGGCTGGCCACCCTTCAGAGAATGCTATTTTCTCTTTATCTGAGGAGCTGCCATTAAGAATTTAAATGATTCCTCTGAAGCTGAAAACCACAGTTCCCAGCCTCCTGCTCACAGTGCCTTTCCTTCACAGTTGTCGTGCCTTTGCCATGTTTTCTTTCAACACCTCAAACACAGGAGAGTGTATCTTTTCAAAATTCTAGTTGTTGTTCATTAGAAATAATTTTGCCGAACAAACTAGATACTCTCTGATTTTGGAAGCTGTTAGGATTTTCTAATGGTGACCCACATTAACTTTTGCCTGTTCAACACTGCAAAAATAAGTAAGCTGGCTGCACTCTACGTTAATTTCAAATAATACAAGTTCACTAAGAATAGTAACCAGTAAAAAGACAAAAACCAGTAAACAGACAAACTGATCTGGGCAGTAGATCAAGGAGATATGAAATAGAGAAAAGGTATTGGAATGAAAGGAAAACCTCAAGAAGCAAAACGTCTTTCATTTATGCTATGGCAGTACCTTGTACGTTTGAAAGACATGAAAAAAAATAAAGGTTTCAAGTCTCACATTTGAATATAGTAAATTTATTTAAAAAAAGAAAGAAAGAAAGAAAACAAATACCATGAAGTGACAAAATGTGTCTGAGAAAATACGGGAAATCATTTTCATGCTCTTTTTCTGAAATACAGCCCCAAGATTATGCAAAGTTCGATTCAGTCTGGATAACTCCCAATTGGTGATTTCAGAAGGGTTCTGTTTTTTCTCTGTGCTGTTTGTATTCTCTTTACTACTTTTTATTAGCCTAAAGAATCTATGATTAAAAAGAGTAATGCTGAACACATGTATGTTAAAAATATACTTGTTTCTCTTTCAAAATGAGACAGCTCCAAAAGGGTTTCTGGGAATGCAGGATAAAATCTATTTATCCCAGATGATGACTGCATACAAGAAAGTTGAGATGAGATGGTGGATACTGAAACAGTAAATTTATAATGATAAATAATAACTGAAGCGGGAAAATCAGTGTTGCACCACATAGAATCATAGAATCATAGAATCATAGAATCCTAGGGTTGGAAGGGACCTTAGTAGATCATCTAGTCCAACCCCCCTGCCAGAGCAGGGCCACCTTAGAGCTGGTTACACAGGAACGCGTCCAGGCGGGTTTTGAATGTCTNTCTGAAACCTTCAATAGCATGGAAGTACCTAAATGATTAATTTCCTTTAGAACATCCTTAGGCTTCTTATCTACACAAAATGATTACTCAGAGGGCTGTTTGTAAACATAGTGAGAACTATATCATCCAGTCTCCTTGCAAGCCTTCCGCTGTGGCAAGTAAAATCTCCACAGAGTAAGAGAAGTCAGGTTTTGCAAGCCCCACTTAGTGCAGTGTTTCTAAATTGAAATCAAAGGAATTATTCATAGAATTATAAAAACATAAGTTGAGACTCCCAGAAAACACATAGCCTCTCCTCTTTTACTGTGCAGACAGCTCACTCTTGATAGTCTGTTGACATTGTTTGTTGTTCTTAGGAGCTTTATAGATATAAAACACTGCTGCCCTGACTTGTATCCTCAGACCATCCAGAATTGAAGAGGGAAAGTAACCATGTGTTGGGATTGCAGGCACCATACTTCATACTCCCGCATCTTAGTTAATGAAAGCAGATCTACTGAAGCTTTATTTTGAACAGCAGTAATTTCAGCCTGCACACACATCTGCTTTTGCTACTCGTGATACAGGATAAGCAATTCCAAACAAGGCATGGGATGGAGAATTGGGGAAATACCTTTTTTAATTGGCTGAGCTATTTGTACTTCAGAACTCTTAGAGAGAATGAATATTCCCTCGCCTCCCTATGACAGTATATTCCAGTATTTAGTCATTCTTTTATTTACAAAAGCTTTCCTTTGCTGCAATGACTTACTACCTTTTGGTCCTTTCCATGGAGGAGTATGATTAAATGATGAGGCGGTGCTGCTGAGGTGAGAAAGACTTTGGAATTGCAGTAGGTAGGTATAGATGAAAACTGATGACAGACAGAACACGTCCTAACTTCTGTGAGTGAATTGTGTACTTAAGGTGATGGCTGACCTTTTATAGTTAAAATTAAGGACAACAGTCCTTATACTGGAACCAACATGACAAAGAGATTAGGAAATGTTATGAGAAAATGAAAGAGAGCAGAGACACATTATTAGTGGAATAAGCAAGAGACAAGTTGACAGGAGAATATTAGTTATGTAGAGAAGAATCAGATATATGGGTCCTCAAAGGCAAGAAGTTGATGGAATTTGTTGCAAACAGGAGAGAGAGTCACTGAAATTATTCCAATCACTTCACTGACATGGTCGTACAAATCTAGGTAGCACAGTTTCCAAGCTCTCCAAAATACTGTTTCTCTCAAGGCTTTACTTTGGGAAACCGGATCGGTTGTTGAATGCAAACTAACGGTTCTTAGACTTTATGGGACCTGGTAGCAAAGAGTTTCTCACTCACTGAGTAGAATCATTGAATCATAAAATAATCACAGAATAGATTCATAGAATAGTTTGGGTTGGAAGGGGCCTTTAAAGATCATCTAGTCCAACCCCCCTGTAATAAGCAGGGACATGTTCAACTAGATGAGGTTGCTCAGAGCCCCATCCAACCTGACTTTGAATGTTTCCAGGGATGGGATGTCTGCCACCACTCTGGGCAACCTGTTCCAGTGTTTGACCACCCTTAGTGTAAACATTTCTTCCTTCTATCTAGTCTAAATCTACTCTCTTTTAGTTTAATACCATTACCCCTTGTCCTTTTCCAATGGACTCTACTAAAAGGTTTGTCCCCATCTTTCTTACAAGCCTACTTTAATTATTGAAACGCTGCAATAATGTCTCCCCAGAGTATTGGATTTTTTAGCTCTTGTTTAAGAGTTTGTATATTTAGTTTCAGCAATAGTATTATATCTCCCTGTTTTCTTAGGCAAACTAGGGAGGTATCCTGGAGCCAGAGGCCTTGATGTAATGTTCATCTTTCATTTTTTTAAGGTGGAAGCTATTAGTTTGTTTAATAACCATTGTTGAACTAATGTTGGAGTTTGTTACAAAAAATTCTCACTTTTCTTTCTGTAAAGTAGAGAAAAAATAATTTGTATAATCTTTTAAATTGTACCAGTGAAAATGCTGTAATAGGTAAAAGGAAGCATTATTTGAGAGTGTGACTTTTATAGGGACAGCAGGTTTTGTGCTTCTTTAATTTAAAAATATATTCCACAGACTATTGCTGTTTCAGCAGCAGGGCGTTAACAGGCCATTGTCACTTTCCTCAATGTACAAAACTTCATTTTAAAATATTTATGTGGTTCTTTGTTATTACCTAGCCTTTTCAGTGATGCATTTGCTGTAAGTAACATATTTTCTTCTTGTGTTAGTAGTTTAGGTAAAACAGGGAATTAGCCTGACCTGTAAGTTTTTCTGAGCTCAGCTGCTTCTGAGTTATTTGTAAACCTTCAAAGGGACGATTCTCAGGTGCGGAAGAAAAAGTGCAGCGGAGGACACATAGGAAGTCTGTGGCGAAGCAAGAAAATAAACACAGATCCTCTGAGACACAGTCCTGTGCACAGACCCCAGTACTTTTCTTGTCAAATATGAAAGCTATAGAATAACTCAAAAAATAGACATGGTGCAAAAATTTAAACTCGTAGTAATTCACTTTTCTTTGGAAGTTTGAAATTCAATTTGCAAGTCTACTTCAGAGGAAATATCCATGCAAAATGCTATTAGCAGACAGAATGATATCTGTGGAATGCATTCTTTCCATGATTTGAAAATATATTTAATATTTTTTCACTAAACAATGGTACAACATGGATAATATGGAAAAAAGATTTAATGTCTTTATGTATATATAAATATCTGGCTGAAATAACTTTATTCTATTTAAGAACACTGCCAGTCCAATAATATTCGATGAAGTCTAAATACTGGAAGTGCAGGGATTCAATCTGATGCCCATTAACCAGAGGTCTTTCTGGAACCAGGCCAGTGTTGCTATATTATATCAGTGACTAAAGCTCACTGGCAGTCCATGCACTATCTCCAAATGTAAGCAGAAATGAAATATAAAGTTTTCTCTGACTAAATGAAATTTGATGCAAATATACTTGTGGAGTTTATGAATTATAATATTTAACTTAATCCACACAAATCCCTATGTATACTATCCATCCACAGCTGATCATTTTCCACCTCTAACTACATGAAGCTGATTTGTAGCTCACTATGCAATAGCTGTGACTATCCTGAAGTAGGAACAGGGTTTTTCTTCTTCTGTGTTACAGAATATAATGAGAACGCCTATATACTGAATACTGTAAAGCAGTGACTGAGTAGAGGAGGGGAAGTGAATAGTGAGAGAGAATGATGGGAATGGGTTGAAGAGGGATGATGTGCAGCTCCCAAGGCACAGAGGAGGGGGCTCTGTTGGACAGTGGATTAGGGAGTAGCTGAACATTTTCCTCCACCACATGCCCATTTTGGTAGGAAGTTGGCTGGGGAGCAGGGGGGCAGCACCAAAGCATTTTTTGCTTGTATTCCCTTCAACGAGCAAGAAAACAGGTTAACTTTAGGAAAATAGGACCCCCATGAAGTGGTATGCAGTACTTCGTTATCCCCCTGAAATCTCGTATCTGGCAGCTCTGCAAAATAATGACTGTCAAGTTCGAGTGAAGAGAGAGCACGGGCTGCAGCCATGAAAGCACAGCTCTACCAGACCCAGCTATAACGGACATTCAATACCAAACTGTATCTGTCCATATGAAGTATAATAATTGATTTTCCAAGAGGTGCAAATTGTTATAGAACTACCAATGAGATCTTGTACTAACATAGTTCACCAACCTCTATCTTTCACATGACAGAAAAGCACTGATGATTAATTTTCTTAGCTTATTTAGCAAATTTAGTTTGGAATTGTATTATGTGGTTCATTATAGATGTCATAGCATGAATAATTCCATGCACAGAAGACGTATTATTTCCTCTGAAAGAATTAGATATTTGCAATTTTCATCATTAGCTTTCTTAGTCTTCAGCAGTTCCACATAAAATGGATGCTGCTATTAGTGTTCAGGCCCTTTTGATAAAGAGCATCTACATACTCAGTTACAGTAATAGACTCTGAAGAGTACAGACCTCCTCACCTTTCTAAATCCATTGAGCACAGGCATGAAGTGCATTTCAGGTGATATGAAAAGCTCTTTTTTTTTAGAAAGTCAAATGCCAGTTCATATATGCAAGGTCAGCCCAGAAGTGATACAATATATCAGACAGTATCTGTTAAAAAATAGCATTAAAACCCCCTAACACTTATTTTTGCATTTTATTTTGATCACAAATAATGCTAGAGCTTTTTAATGCACCAATATCTACGATACGGAGGCAAACCAACAGAGATGTTCCATAAACTCTGGGGAATTCTTTACTTGAGATTTTAGAAAAGTACTGGTATGGAAACTTTACAAGGTATACACTGTTGGTGGAACAGCAGCCTTGTTTTCCAGGCGGAAAGCAAAGCGTCCAGTGTGAGCTACTCAGAATATATCTTATATAACAATGACGTAACCATTTTTATGTATCCACTTATTCATCAATAAAAGGTAGATATCTATTAGTTTATTTTCATTATTAGATCTTTCAAGCCATCTCTAAGTTCTTGCTATATTCAGTCTTGCTTTTCTCTATCCTTTTCCCTCAACTGGTTAATTTTCAATTGCCTTATCCGGGTTATGTCCTTCACCAAAACTGGATGACTCTTCTCCATGTATTCATTTTCATGTACCTGCAGAATCCACCTTCCAGAGGTTTTTAATAGGCTATTGATAAGAAACTTTAAATAATTAAGTTTGATTGTGTTCTTATGTTTCTAGAAACTTTTCTTTCCTTTGGTGTTTCAGGGCTTTTCAAGCAAGTGGCTGGAGAGAAGCTTGTTTTCCAATATGTTCCGCCACAGCTATCGCTATGGGACATAATGGGCATGTCATTATGTCCTGTCCAGCCTCCTAGATTCATTTTTTAAGAAAAGGAAAATATATGAGTAAGAACAAAAGTATCTTATTTTCCCATAAAGCTTATCTACAATAAAATAAACACATCAATTCAAACTACTGACTACTTGAGACGAAAAATAAAAAAGGTTTGTAACAATTTACTAGATTTAAACATCATGCTGGATTTAATGAATGTAAGTGCTTATTCACAAATCAGACATTGTTTCCTACAGGTAGGTGAGATAAAGATTTTCAGTGTTAACATTAAAGCTGCTGGGCCCTAGGAACAGACTGCAGGACCCTAGCTGAGACACTCGATTCTCTGTGCATGCCTGGGGAGAGATAAGCTCCTTAGACAGAAGCCAAATCAGGCAACACACAGAGCAGAGAGCTGCCTAAACACTAGGAAATTCTGAAAATAGCAAGGCATACATTTATATCCCCTGACGGTTTGCAGCCCACAGCCTGAAGGTAGGAGACAATGTCCTGCCTTACTCCGGAAAGAAATGAAAGACCGTGGGTTAATGCATTCATTTGCCAGAGGGGATCCAGACCATAGTTATTGCTTCCCAAGAGAAAGCAGCAGTCCATGCTGCAGAGGAACAAGCTCATCAATGAAGTTCTGATGCTGTGCAGGGAAGAATTCACTGCTCAGTGAATGAGCAGGTACCGGGACATTTATCAATGAGGTGGGAGAGGGAAATCTAAGATTATGCTTCCCTTCTCCGTGGATTATGTCTCATTTTGAATTAAATGGGTTTTGATTAAATGATGCAGATATATTATGAAGCAGTGATGACTATCCCTGAACTCTGATACTGTACAAACAATTCTGCAACAGACTTAGACTTGTACTTCCTCTAAGGCTCAGTGAATCTTGAACACTTTTTTGCAGTGTGACACGTGTTGCTGGTTATGGTACCATTGTGAGGGAAACTTGGTGGTTTTAAACCTTTCTCTTGCTGAGTGAATAGAAACCACAACTCCTACATGATGCGTTATCACTCAGATCAGTGAGTTGTTACATGAAAAATGGAGAGTAACAACCACTGGTACCTCAACTGCTTTTTACCTGGTGAGGATCTCTACAGAAAGAAATTTAGTAGACTTATGTGAGAACAATAGCATGCAAACCAAGAACAGTATAATGAAATTCCTGCTGAGGGCTACTGCACAGGCACACAAACATGAGAGAATTCTTTAATGCATGTAAGTATTGGCAGAAAAAGTATCTATGGAATTCGGTAGTGATCTTAACTCGTTACGTATTGTAGCTCAGTGGAGATTTCACTAGGGACAGGCAGAGCATGAGAGGGGACTTAAGAGAAAGCTGCACAGGCTTTTATAAAATAATGGCAATTTTTTTGGTTCTTCAGTGTAAAATGACTACTCTCATCTTGTTGGTATTATCTTTATGAGTAATCTATATTGTTATTCTTCTTGCACAGTGTTGCTCTCTTTTAAGCCTCTGTTGCTTTATGCCACCTCTACATATTTATATTAAGATAGAATGTCAAACAAGTATTTTAACAAAGTTTATAAAATCCTGGTGTGAATGGACCTCACTGTCCCCAAGGTGAGAGTTCCCACTTTTGCCAATAACAACACCCAGAAGAGCTATGTTTCTTTAATTTACTTGTGTCAAAGAATTTACAAAGAGCTTAAACCTCCTGATGTTTGTATTAGTGTAGAATTTAGTATAGAACCCAGTAACATTGTTTCTTCATCTCTGCTGGGTTTTGACATGAAACAATTCCTGAATAAAAGAACCTTGTGAAGCTGAGACACTTCTGCATATTTTCCACTCATGAGGATTTTTTTTATATCAAAAAAATAGGGTATCCAGACATCTCCAAGATCAAATGGCGTTTAAATTCAGGCTATCCATCCCAGGGACACAATTAAAAAAAGAAATAACACAATAACTAATTTTAAATGTTACAATAATTTTCTTGAACAGCAGTTGAGAATTCTTGTTGTCACTTTTTCACTGTTTAAATTTACTTAATTCTTGTATAACGTCGTAAGTGTTAAAATTCTACAATTTACAATGATTACAATGATTATCAGAGTGTAGATTAGCATAGTGAAAGTTTGTCTGCAAAGTGTAAGGAATACATGCAAGGACATGCAATCACAGTGTGAACGTTTAGACTTTCATTAATGTTTGATAATCACTGATCCGTTGATGATTTCGGATTGCAACATAATGAATCTGTAACTTGAAGGGTGCAAACAGTACAGGACTGTGAGACACTAATGCAAAAGTAAAATGCAGAATGAGAAAAAAGAATCCCGGTAAAATTCAGGATTACAAAATATCTATGTATTGGAATAGGTTTTTTAATGCATTGTATTAAAAAGAGGATATCATTCTCCTATTGTCTGTGAATGCTGGGAAGTGGAGTACTTTTTCAGGATCCAAATTCAGGTCCAGATCAAAATATCGAACCTGGACATTATTCTTGTCATAACCTTGATCAAAACTGAAGAAACTGACTCTTCCAAATGCCAGTGCAGAAAAGGCTGAAATGTGGATACAAAGAATGAGATATGTTTCTAATTTCAATTAGAAAAAATTTATTCTTCCTGTGGGTGACCACGAGCTCCATCAGAGGAACTTGACCACTAAGTGTTTACAAGCTTATGATGAATTTATTTAGCCTTAGTGACAATATCTCCAGACAAAAAAAAAAAAAAATAGTGCTGCCTGGAAGGTTTTCCAAAATGTCCACAATTTTTACCATTAGCCAAAAATTCAAACTTAAATCCTCCACAATGCATAAGCAAAGCATAATGGGACCTGGAGGGCTCCTCTGTACAGTTTCATACGAAGAGATATGCACTCTCTGTGCCCACATAGCTGCTGACTCTCTGCCCACTCCCTGAGCTAAACAGCAGCTCAGTAGACCTGTCAGTGTGGCATCAAGCCCAAGCTAATATGTCCTGCCCTTGAGTAGGCTCAGTGTCGTGCTTATTGTGACAATACAGCTTCCAGCCAGGATGGAGTGTGGGCAGAATGAGCTCATGTCTGCTCAGAGACCTGACAGAGCAAGCTTTCATCTGCCTGCAAAAAAACATGCAGAAATTCTTAGAGTGACCCTTATTTAATCTAGTTTGTTCATGGTTAAAGTCTCTGAAGTCTGTTACCAACTGCCCAGCCAACCAACTCCAGGATTCCCCCCACCCTCAGCTTTTATCATTAACAGCTCTACTGGCAAGTGTTTCTAGAGCCTGATTCCGAGAACACTTTCTGCACTGATTCACGATATTTTCAGTATAATACGAGCAAAACGGTGTGGTATTTTCTGATCGTAAGTCAAAAAGTTGAGTGTACCTGTGAGGCTTGGAGAGAATATGGGAAAGGGATCACCCAGATTTTTCCAGTCTCATTTTTCCAGTCTCTCTCTTTTCCAGTTGCATAAATCTTTAAGAGTTTGTTGTCATTTTGTTGTTGTGTTTTGGAGTTTTCTCTATCAAATGGAAACATATTTGATTGGAGTTTTTGATTTTGCTGTGTCTCTCTATAAAGTAATGGTAATAAAAAGTGATATTATTCATTATTTAGTCCACAGCAGCAATGCAGCAGATGAGTTAGAGCACAAAGCAGAGGTATACAGCGTGTCTAATTCACACACACCTACAAACAGATAACAACTTTGAACACCAGAGCTTCTGATGCAGTGTACTTTTTACTGTTTGGTTGGTCTGCAAAGTTTAAGTAAACCTTCTTTATTATCATGGAAGAAGGAGGTACTCAATAACAAAGGAAACCTAAGTAGAAAAAGGCAAATGAGTGCCTGGTTCCATACGGAGTCTAGTCTTCGATACTAGAGGCTGATGTGTTTTCAATTTTAAATCAGTGTTAGAAAAGCTCAATGCACTTGACCCAAGTGCACGTGCACCATTTTTGTTCTATTTTCTTTTATTTAGCATTATAATCCAGCTGCACTGAAGTAAAACCTCTATCTACCAATCTCAGTGCCATTTGAACCAAAGAAGTCATTATTGTGAATCACAGCTCTTATAAGGTCATGACCTGGGTTTTTAGGGGGAAAAAAGCATTTAAGACATACTGATCCCTGTTAGCCTGGTCAGTGTGGCACCAGCAAAGAACTTGGATCATAAATGGGTGACAGTCAGTGAACCTTTCACTCACATATGACTGTTTATCAGCCACAAATGACGCTAAGGGAGTTGAAATATGTTTTAACAGTCTGTTTATATTTTTCTACAGAGGTCTTAGTGCCACATAACTCATTTTGGCATTTTTAAACTTAATTTTGCATTAAGAAAACCAAGCAAACAGTGAAGCCAATATTTATTTTTCAAATAGCTATAAACATTTCACAGAAAGTCTCTGTGCATCAGTCACTTTTAAAAATCGTTACCTTTTCCTAGATACTTGCCTTTATAATGAAAGCCTAGCCTGGGTGTGATAATGGAGATAAAGGCCAGAGGATGAGCATAGCACGTTGTACAATACAGCCACTAATGAATAAGGGAATGAAGCCAAATCCGTTGCTTATTATTCAGGCTGGAGGTGGGACATGCTTAAGTATATAACTATTTTCATGCTACATCCTGTTTTCAATATGATAAACCTTTAATAAGAAAATAATTGTCATATTGTTGGTGTGAATGATACTATATGAATAAGAGAAGCCTTTCCTTTCTCTTCCCCACCTTTTTTCTTCTTTACTTTCCCCTCCTTTCTTTT
>VXBO01014699.1:102033-113520 GCA_013400135.1 Rhinoptilus africanus
ACTTAGGCCTGCCTTCAGCAGTGTAGTTAGGCAATTTTTTTTTTTATTTTAAGCACATACTAAGTACTTTGCTGAGACAGGGCCACCAGAGCTCTCAGTGAAGGTCAAGACATTTGCTCCATTACCATTGCACACTCTTTAAGATGACATAAAAATGTAAATAAATAAATAAATAAATATTTATATAAGTGTGTGCACATACATATATATATATATACACATACACATAAAAAATGGTCAGAAAGAGATCATGACAATTATGTTGTCATTAATACTACCTTGCATTGTTTTCATATTTGGAAATTGTTGCATTTCCTGTCATCTCCACAGAGTGATTCTTCTGTACCCCTTACTGCTTACTGGTGTCAACAGTCTGAGTCCGCAGCCACCAGATTAAGCCCATTAATCTAATTAGTAGAAACTGAGAAATTGTTAACTGGCTTATTTGTCAGTACTAAACAGGCTTAAGCATAGGTAAGTGAAAGGAAATCCTGATTAACATTTTGCTTTGAAAAAAATATCTCCCCGA
The DNA here is from genome assembly GCA_013400135.1 of Rhinoptilus africanus. Taxonomy (NCBI): domain Eukaryota; kingdom Metazoa; phylum Chordata; class Aves; order Charadriiformes; family Glareolidae; genus Rhinoptilus; species Rhinoptilus africanus. Next base: position 102,563 of record VXBO01014699.1, read on the forward strand.
AACATCCCTGCATTTTCCTCTGGGATTCACCCAGCGGGAAGCACATATCTCTTGACACGAATCCCATCATAAATCTTGAAAATCTCATGCAGAACCCAAAATATTTATTTTAATGTGTTATTCATTAAGTTATTTCTTTAAATCGTAGTCTTTTGGCAGCTGCAAACTCATTCCATTCCAGCCACATTATAGCAATGCTGTAGTATGATTTGAGAGGGTCATTAACACTGGAAAAAATTCAAAAACAGAATCTGCAAATGCACAAAGGAGCACAACTGTAAAAGAAGATTGCACTGCTAGCATAGTATAAAGTATAAATAATCAAAAAACATCCATGAAAAATTAATTGCAAACTATTTCCACTTCTATCAATAATGATTCATTTCCTTACACTCAAGCTCTTCACAAAGAGAAAAACAAAACATAGATATTTTAAAGATACCTTACACAGTCTCCATTAACTATTGTGCCAGTGGAAACGTGGGGAAAAGGTTATTCAATCTCGATGTTATATCCAAGTCAGTATTTAAATAATTTCTTAATGGTGATTACAGGTTACAGCTCACTCAACATTCAATTTGGGAAAAATAAAGAAAGTTCAGTCCTCGTGTTTCAAGTCAGGCATTCCAGGAGCTGGTGTGCCTCTCCTTGCTTTTTCAGCCGACAGCCTTAGCCATTACACACAACTTCAAGCAATATAAGCCTGTGTGAAGCAGGCACGATTCTTGAACAGAATGACAGCATTTTACTCTCACTGCGTAGAAGTGTAAATGTTTCCATAAAGTGAACCACAAGAGCTGTCTCCTTATAGGAGGTGCTTCAGCCTCAGTGACATGTTTGGAACAGGTTACTTCAAGGACATTGTTCTATTTTGTGTTATGTAAAATCTTTGGAATCTAAAGACATCATCTCACTGCCGGTCCTTGGTTTTGCTCTTATTTTTCTGCTCCTCTCTTATCTGATTCTTACCACTTGGTCTCATAGAAGACTGAATAGTCTGTGGTACTATATGCTATTTTTGACCTGTTTTTCCTGCAGGGCAGTCCTGCTTAGGGGTTAGTTATCTCCTTGCCTGATTTGTGACCTGAGATGTTATCTTGAACATGGAACTTTAGAGAAAGAGTCTACTATTAAGGAAGAGATCAATATCAGTTAAATATCACATCAGTTTCTGCTCTGAAAGATAGTCGAAATCCTTGAGATAGTGACTCGTTTCAGGAAGACTGTAGTTTTCTGCTAAACTGTACCAACATTTGATTGCACCTCCCGAATTAAGAAAACAGTGAGGGTCCGGTATCCAGGTAAAAAAAAAAAAAAGAAAAAAAAAACCCCTACCTTCACTTGGAAAGTTACTTGTATTGTTTGTTAATTTAAAAATAAAATAAAATAAAATACAAAGATAATCTATGGAACCTCAAGAATTAGGTATGTACAGAAATCATCCAGTTAAGTGACAGTGACTTTCTAATGAGAAAAATCTTACATATGAATAAACCTCTGAATTTTCTTGTAATAAGCATAGTAGTTTGTTATTCCATTGAATCTGAAAGTTGTGAGAATATATAACTGCTGAGAGCACAGATAATGGGTTTTGTTTTCTGAAAATGTTACGATTTTAGGACTTTTACAGTCTATTTTTGTAAAAGGTTATTTATGAATTAATAATAGGCATCCTTAAATAGGTTTTACTGATATCATGGTTTCAGGGAAGTATTGGGGAAAAAAGAAGATGCAATTAGTTATATATTCTTTTTCATCTCTGCAAATGGAAAAGAAGTCTCTCATTTAAATGGCATTTTCACATTCTAATTGCAAACAATAATTGCAAAAAATTTTCACTGCTAATTGCAAACAATAACACACAGCATAACAAAGTTTTAATTAGCATAGTTCAGCAGTAGAGATGGACTTGTGGTTCTTAACATTCTTGTAGCCTAACTTTAGCTAATTTCAGCCATAATTCCAGCACACTCCTTGCAAAGAAAAAAAAAAAACAGCCAAAACCCCCACAAAAAATCCAAATCAAACCCCTAACACCTCCTCTGAACCACATTGATTATATACTGTTTAAACACATTAATTTCCAAGGACCAACATATCCCAGTAAGATTTATATAAATTTTTAACATAGGTCTATCTATGATATTTGTAACTTTTACAGTTACTTATGATTAATCACTTTCAATTAAGTAAGCTGTGTGATAAATAGTTTACTGTGGCCCGTAGATGATATTTTTCAATGACACTGTGGTGTAACAAGAAGCTAGTATCTCTACAGTAGTCATCAGAGTAAAAGCACTAACAGCATGCTGATACATGAAGTTTTCCATTTCTATTTTATCTAAAACAGTTAATTAGGATAAAGTACAACCTATGTGGATGACAGCAGGTAATTAATGTCACCCTCAGTACAGCTAAAGCATAGATTTATGAAAACCACTATTACAATATATCTGCATGGATTTCCACAAACTGTATTTACGAGACTTTTGAAACTTCAGACTATTTTGGGAGAATTATTAAGTTTAAATGTTACTGGAGTTCTGTGGATCTCTTTTACTGGATTTCCAAACAGGATTAATCAATTTACAGATAAATAAAATGTCAAACCAATTTTCACTGAACTTTTCCACTAGTTTCAATGGCTGTAAAACAGATCCTTAAATAAAAATACACAAACATCACAAAGCTCAACAATTCAGCAAAGAAAAGCAGCAAAAGGTCTCATTACTTATACAAACCTTAGAAACTTTTAAAATATGGGTTTCTCTGGAGGGTCCCTGTATTTCTGTGCTGGAAAATCCCTTAAGAATCGATTTTGGCATCTGTGCTCTTGGCTTCAGCCAAACTCAGGAAGTGTAGTTGATTAGGGAGAAAAAGATTTTTACATTTTAAGTTAACCAAATTTCTCTAACTTTGGCTTTGCCTGTGTCCTGGGCAAATGTTCAGATAAGTTCGAATTTTGCATTTTATTTTTTAAGAAGTTCATCCATCTTCAATGCTATCAAAACAGTTTGCATTATCGTTTTAGTATATGTTCAGTGTTTATATGTCTGTCTAAAACATTGATCATCTCTAGTTATTTCAAGTTTGAAATTAATGGAGTCCTTATACTTTATAATTAAACATATTATGTATTACACAGCCATGAATCAGGACAAAAGTGGTAGTTTCTGTAGCAACAGGAAATCTTACCATTTATATAGCTGGTGGGAGAGTGAGATTTATTCTTTTTCTGTCATAAAATTTTAACTTTTTGTTAATAAAAAATAAATCTAGTAACTTAAAGCTTTAATTTCAGATTTTCATGAGAAAAAAAAAATTGGTGGGTGATTTTGTTTAATAAGTATTGTGTTGAAAAACAGTTTTAACAGAAAATGTAGTATCAGATGAATGTATTTCTTCTGTGCTGTATTTGGTGAGAGATTAGAGTAGAGGGAATTATTTCTGTTCAACACATCATTGCGATAGTAGCCTTTAAATATGTTTCTGTCCCTGTTAGCAGTAAAAACCAGTGTTGCCGTATGTTTCCTCTCCATCACCAGTATGTTACTGACATCAGCTGCAAACCTAGCAGTTCACAGTGCCACAGTGACTGTTTCTGTGGCTTCTGTAGTGTGTATTTCAAGTAGTAGAAGCATATGTTTGCTTGTTCACGGTCCAGAATAAACATATTTTTAAACATTTTTGTGAACTGTGATGAAGCACCATTTGTCTGCATGCAGCCGTATGACAGGCCATTTGCCTTACAGTAGGAAAAACTTCTCTAACAGTAAATCTGGATGTTTTTTAATTATCCCTCCTCAGTATACCTGTTCCCAGTAAGTCCAGCTCTTTAGTCAATTATTAAAGAAATTCAATATATAAAAAAAGCAAATTTATTGTATTATTTGTATAAATGCACATTCAGTACAACAGCAAGGCTCACTAGACTGTTGTATAGTTTGCTGTAAGATGTAGCTGTGTTTCTTACCCAATGGCGAGGTTATGTTTGCTTGTTCACTGTCCAGAATATACATAGTTTTCTCCTTTGACCTGTCAGGTGTGCCTGGCTCAAACAAAAGCTAAAATTAGAATGAGTTCTTTAGAGAGAAAACAAGTTTTTCTGTTAGTGTGCAGTCCCAGGGAGGGATCTCTCTACCCTGTAGTGTTCATTGTCCCGTAGACAGGCGGTACTGAAACAACTATAAAGGAAAACTGATAATTTCCATTTATTGTTGTATTTAATATTACCATTTTATCTTTAAAATTGGAAGATACGTGTTCTTACTCTGGGTATAATGAATTAATATTTTGTTGGCTGGCAAATTTCATTTGTCTCAACAGGAGAATGGGCAAGGAGTTGCAGTAATGTCAAACCTAATAATCACAGCAGTGAGTCATTGCTACAGAGCAGCAAAGGAGAAATACAGAGGTCATCTTGTCTTACACTTTTTTTAAGGAATTGTGGGAGGAAATTACATTCATGTGCTGGCAGCAAAATATTAAGAACTAAATTAAAAATCTGTTCAAGTTGTCAGAGCTACTTACTGCATTATTCAAGTTTTGGACAGTTTGCAGAACCATCAGGCCTACTGTTTGCAGAGTTATAAACTCTATTAGGAGTACAATTAAGTTAAGTAATAGTCCATGAATTTACCACATACACTCTTTCTAAAGTTTGGATTAAAGTTAGGAGTGGGAAAAATTTAGTATTGTTAGGTTTTTACAGATAATATTGCTGTTTTTCTCCAGTCAGACACCAGCTATGACATTCCCTTTCTTCTCCTTGCTACTTTTATGTTGATCCTTAAAGGATGGGCAGCGATAAATGTGGTGAATTGTTCTTGCAACTCAGGTGAATGGGTTAGCAACAGCTCAAAATTCTGTGGGAGTAGTGGCGACTAAAGAAGTTTTTGTCATCTTCCACACCATTTAGTCTCTTGACTTTCTCTTTCTTTGAGAGTGATTTTTATTTTACTCTAATGATCACTTACCTCATCTGGTGTTAAATATTTGTTAATTAAACAATCTTGATTTGTGATAAAATATTGGCTTTTGGTTTAATTTTTTTTTTGTTTTCTTAAGGAGAGTATGCGTTACCCTAATAAAACCTAAATTAAACATTTTCCCTGAAAAAGTATGTTATGTTTAAAAAGAAGCTTTATTTCCTAACATAGAAAAAGGATGCAAATCCTTGCCTGCAAATCCAGGCAATCTAGCTGTAATCTGAAGGATAAGAGCACCAACCATGGTGCATTCTACTCTGCAGCCCAGAACAGTCCACAGTCACAAGGATCTCCCTGATAACCACAGATAGCTCATGCTCTATCTCCAACGAGGAGCTGGTCTTTCCACTGAATTTACAAATTAGCGCATACAAGCGGGAGTATTAAATGATGAAAAAGTTGAATACCAGGGTTAGGCTTCCCACATAGTTACCACATTATATTTAGTTCAGTATTTAACAGGATTTTGGCAAACATTTTAGATTCAGCCGCAGCCACTGCACTTTTTCTCTAGGGTGATTATTTAGATTTTGTCTCCTGTTCACAACACGTTATCTATCATTAAATATTTGGAAGATGTCTTTATTACAGAGGTGGTTTTGCTATTCAGGGACAACTGTTACTCTTGGGAGACTTCATGCAGTTTTGTAATATGTTCAGGAAAATGCACATTGGGAAACTTTACAAGGAGCCAACAACATTTCATATTACTTCTGTAGATATTACATTTTATTAATTAATAAACAAATTATTTGTGATCCCCAAATAATTAATACAAGCATTTCTGAGAAAAAAAATTAACTTAAAATAGAGTTGCTATCTGGTTTTGAGGCTGTTTGGTTTTTTTTTTTTTGAGAGAGAGTTGTTTTTTACTTAGTATTATTACAATTAATGTCTAGATTTAAAAGAGTAACCTGAGGATAATCTCTTACTGGATACTCCTAAAATGGTTGCAGGGCAGTGGGCTTTGGTTCACAAAGGAACTTAATCACCTAAATATCATTATAAATGGAATTCAGTTGACTAACACAGTGATTCACAAAAATCTACCAAATTCAGCATCTTTAGGAGTAGGTTTCATTTCACAAACTGAAGGTATCTAAAATCTAGATGCAAACGTGAACCAGATGGAAGATACAAGTTAAATTGCTCCTTAACCTCAGACATTTCAAAAATAGAGGACAAAGTAATGTCAGTCATAGAATCATAGAACCATAGAATAGTTTGGGTTGGAAAGGACCTCAAAGGTCATCTAGTCCGAAGCCCCCCTGCAATAAACAGGGACATCTTCAGCTAGATCAGGTTGCTCAGAGCCACGTCCAACCTGACCTTGAATGTTTCCAGGATGCCACCTCTCTGGGTAACCTGTGCCAGTGTTTCACCACCCTCATTGTAAAAAATTTCTTCCTTATGTCTAGGCTAAATCTACCCTCTTGTAGTTTGAAGCCATTACGCCTTGTCCTATCACAAAGAGGCCCCGCTAAAATGTTTCTCCCCATCTTTCCTGTAGGCCCTCTTTAAATAGTGAAAGGCTGCAATTAATCATGTGAGTTTAACCTTTCACGTGTCTAACATGGAGGACAGCCAGTGTCAATGTGTTTGTCCATAGTTATCTGTGTAGATGTATTCCCACACACCAGGTGTAAGTGGTGACCAGCGGGTTAGAAGGACTGAGATGTAGGTGCCCTCCGCTCCTATTTAAGTTAGGAAAAATGGAAACCCAATGAGGAAGAGGGCTCAGAACAGAAAATTCTGGGTGTAGGATTCTGATCCTCATGCATCAGTTTTATTCAACTCCCCTTTCTGTCAAAATTAACAACCCCTCCATTGAGGAGGGATCAGAATTTGTGATTCCTTCCTGCCAGCCACGTGCAATGAGAAGACAGTAGAGAGAGACATTTTAGCCTGCAGAAAGAGACAAAAGGGAGGTGGGAGTTTGGAGGCATCCCTCTAAAGTATTTCTCAAAGGCAATCTTTGATGTGTCCCTCTCCATTCATCATGCTGAATCTTTTAAATCCTACTTCAAGAGTCATGTTTCTCTCTATTTGATGGTTAAGAATCTTGGGCCATTACTCATGTTTGTGAATTCCAGTTATGGACATTTGTGCCTAAATTTTTAGGACTGTGGCAATGATGAAATTTGATTTTATCTTAACTCAATAAAATGCTTAAGACCGTGCACACTGAGGTAGCTGAGATGCTACTCTACATCTTTTAATGAAGATTGTTAATATTTGCAGTAAGCTATTATGGGTTTTGTTTATTTGTAGACAAAGTACGCGTTACTCACCAACAAAGGTATGACTTCTTAGCTATTTCATTGACAGACTGCTTTAAATGAAGGACTGAGTGATCTCTAATGACTCTAACGGAAAAAAAAAATAGAGAAAGAAGTAGCTAACATTAAATTCTGAATGTCCTACAGACCTCTCACTAGTTCTAGTAATAAATAAATAACTAAACAGAAGTTCTAAGGTCAGGTGCTCCATATGCGAACACTGAAGCAGAAACCTCATTTCCTACACTTATGATAATACTTAGCACACAACTTTTTCTACATGGATTTATGATTACATTTTTTTCTTGTATTTTTTAGTATCTCATTCTGTATGTTGCGATCTTCATAACTGCATGTTGCAGAAAGATACATTTTTTTTGTAATTTATTTGGAATTATCCCAGGTTCATCTGTTAAACTCATCAAACATGGTATGAACACAGCTAAGCTGTATATATTTGAAAGAAGAATTCCAGGTGATCTAATCACTTCAGAAGGAAAAATTTCTGGTGTATATTTGAAATAGCTTTTCAGGCTGCCCTGCAGTAGTTTATGTAATATTTTTAGAACTATTCTTTCCACACAATATAACTTTGGTTTCAAGAGACTGCAGACAGTCAGGTTGTGTCACACAGTAGGAATGGTGAAAAGCAAAGCATGCTTAAGAGAGCTCTTCCTCACCCTCTGTGTGTATAGATCCCAAGCTGCCATTGCTATAATATCACACGGAAAAAATGCAGAGGGAATTTCTAACACTCATGCTAGATAAGAGGTAACAGTTGCAATTTTTTTTTAAATGTGCAGTTTCTTCTTAAGTCCATCAACTAGGAAAGCTGCTGGTCTCTCAGTGAATGTTGTTAGCTGCTGTGTTCCTCATAGTAATTTAAGAATTTCATAAAATTGTCATCAGAACTCCTCAAAATTTAATATACATATGCAACATTTCTCTTACTCCTACTTATTCATTATTTATATGCTAATGCTTATTTGGTGCTATTTTAATTACAGTGCATACAGATAAAATAGACCTGTTCTCCTCGCTTATTTGAGCGTGAGTTTCTTTTTCCTACCTAATTTGTAAATCTGAGCAGTGTTGCTACTGCTTTCCTTGATATTCAGAATTTCTCCGCTGTGAGCAAGTGAGAAGACTGGAGATATAGTCCTAAAACTGCTCCTTGACTTTTGACTGGAATGAGTTGCTTTTCGTTTTTAACTTCCTTTCCTTTGTCTCCTTGAAAAACAACTAGGAGGGACTCTACCCTGAATCACCATCTTTTCTAAGGGAGGGGAATTATGTCCTCGTAGTTATTCAGAGTTCTAGTACTATGAAGACTTCCTATCTCAAGCCGGGATTGTTCAGACCCATATGGGCTTGAACTGAAGCTCAGAAAGAGAAGTGACTTCTTCAGGACTGATTTTGGGTTTTTTGATTGACACCTGTTACTGTGCAATACCATTTTTCCCTAACTGTTGGGCAATGCCAATTCAGGGAGAAAGGCCAAAAACAAGAGAATTACCGTTTCACCCTGTGGTTCATCTATACACTGCTGCAGTATGGTAAACCTACCAGAGTTTAGTGCTAAGCTAAGCTTTATCCCTTTAAAGTCACTGGAGACCTACTAGACAAGTTGTGTTGAGGGAAATTCAAACATAACTGGCAAGATCTAAATCTGTGCTGAGTTGAATGTTTATAAAATATGAGGGCAGGAGTATGAGCTTGTAAATAATCCTAATGCCCTACCCCTTTGGGGAAAACATAGTACACCAAGTATTATTTCTTTATTGGTTTTCTACATTATATGATTTTTTTTATTGGAATAAGCAAGTTTTATAGCGTTGATTGTTAATAAAAAGATCTGACTAGCATTGTCTGTCTGATCTAAGTGAACAGCATTTGCTTTTTATGCTGACTTTATGGGACTTCTGTGAGCTTTGGTGTTGCTGATATAGTGAGGATGTATGGCCGTTGAAAATCAGATTGCAGATATCATGTGACAAAGTAATTTTTCTATCAACACAATCTCAGGGAAGTTTATTTTGTTCTGCAAAAATTTAGGCACAGCTTGCAAAACAAGGCAAAAGTCCAATGAGTGAAGGTGGGATCAATTCCAGCCTTTTGTTTGTATGGAACATGAGCAAACACAGATCTTAAAGTAATCTTGTCTAAAACAAGCATCCTTTGATAGAGTAACATGGTAATTATGGGCTAATTGCCACTGTGATTGGACAATAGCATAATGCAATGATCTTCCTGGATTCCTGTTCCTAGGTTGTTCCTTGTTAAATTTCTAAGAATATTCATGATCTTTTATTGAGGCTCACACTTTACCTTATCCATGTTTATGCTATCCGAATGTATTTGATTATCCATGGTAATTATATTTAATCCAAGAACTTTAAAATGTTCATGTGCATGTACTTAGCTATATAAAAAAATCTAAGGATTAAGTCGAAAGATATTTGATCATCAGACTCAGATCGGGTAACATGTAACATTAAAATCAAACGAAGGTAGGCAATATAACTACTTTAGAAGGATAGCCCGGACAGTTCTCTTGTCTTAATAAATTTTTGTTTTAGCACATTCATGCTTAGCATTTTTTGTCTCCATTTTTTAAAGATGGAGAAAGGACACGTAGGAGAAATTTTGCTGAAAATTAGGTGAAGTTTAAGTCAGTATGAAAGTGTGAATCTCATACTCTCTAGAGCCCAAGCACTGCTTCTGTGCCTTCACATCTTGAGAAGGCCTGTTAACCTCACTGGGATATCCTGAAGAGGCTTTTCTGTAATGAATTTCCATGACAAATTTAATCAGATTGGCTTTGTTTGGGTCTAATATCCACCCACGGATGCATGCAAGACAAAAAAACACAAACCAGCAGTTAGGCACTTGATTAAGGAAAGCTGCCGTATGGTGCCTGTGTGCCCCTTCTCCTCCCTTTCATAAGCAGAGCTCCAAAACCAAAGTTCTGTGGGAGAACTGAGTTTTATTTAAATCTCAGTCTGGGGCACAGGCTCTCCTCCTCATCTCAAAAGAATGCCAATGGCTTAACTATTACTGTGTAGATTAGAATGGGTTAGGGATGCTCTCTACTCCTGCTGGTAACACTATCTTCCGTCTAAACAAATGGAAGAATGACACTCTGGTAAAGGCATTTACTTTTTTATTCATCCAAAGTAATTGGATAAAAATACAAGCAGTGACTCACAACTGCTCTCCTTGTTCACTGTGGTTGTGGGAAAAGTTGGGAAGGCATTTTCTAGGATACCACTCCCAGCTGTAAATCCCAGAGAGAGTCATCTCTCCTGCCTTATGCACTTAAGTCTTGCTTCAGCTCCCATGGCTCCTTATGATTTTGTATTCAATATTAAAAATATATACTTGACCCTCTTCAATAACCGTAAAAGAAACAGAAGTGATGTTTCTCACCTTCTCTTTGGTGGAGAAGTCTATTCCACCAGATGTCAAATTATATTCTTGGTTAGCCCTGTGGCTCATGTATTCCTGCCTGTAGAGCTTCAGTGAGACAGGAGAGGGATGCTCCTTCCCCTCTCTCTTACTTCAGTTTCTAGGGCTTACATCCTGGGATGCCAGGATTATGGCTTCATATTTTTCCAGTGGACACTGTGATCCTATCTCCTCCTTCCTATATAGAAAGCTATTACAGCAAAGGATATCTTCCCTTTCCAGC